>JALGBA010000161.1:0-120000 GCA_023970755.1 Azemiops feae
CCCTCCCTCCCTCCCTCCCTCCCTCCCTCCCTCCCTCCTTCCTTCCTTCCTTCCTTCCTTCCTTCCTTCCTTCCTTCCTTCCTTCCTTCCTTCCTTCCTTCCTTCCTTCCTCAGTATCCAAACTGGAGAGATAAAATTAAACAGAAAGTTGCACTGACTTAGATAATATTATACCATATTATTTACCAACAGTTTTATAGGGAAACCTCCAGTTTCCCTATAAAAAAGGTTGCCCTTTATGGTGCTTGCTGATAAAGTCTTCCTGTTCTACAAAAAAGTCTTCTCCAGAGTTAATTCAGAGGTTCCTGTTTGCAGTGCAGAGTTTTATTACCCATTTTATTGTTTTCTGTTGATGTCCACTGTGAGATATTGAGAATGAATAGCTTCTTAATTTTCCTGTGAATGGCCTTTCTTAATTTGCTCTGGTATCAGGTTTCTAGTCTCCTGGAGAAGAGAGAAGCCTTTAATTACTAATTTCCTCTTGCTATTTTCCAAAAGGCAAAGTAGTTGATATAAAACAATGGACTGCTTATTTGCTGGAAGCCATCATTCCTAAAATGGGAGTCATTTCATAGACGGTTTCCCAGAGTGTAAATTCCTCTGCATTTGTTCTACTTTTTCATTCAAGGGAAGAGATAGAAATTAGCTCAGTTAAGGAAATTGTGATGAAAGTCTGATGGGTGGAATGTTTTGTTCCTGGAGTTACAGGTAGTTCTTGATTTAAAACAGTTCATTTAGAGACCCTTCAAAGTTACGAGACTTTGAAGTGACTTACGATCGTTTTTCACAATGTTGCAGCATTTCATCTCACTCAAGAGTTGAAGCAGTTTTATGTTGTCTTTCACTGTTTCAGTTTTAAAGTACAGGTAGTCCTTGACCTATGACCACAATTGGACCAGAATCTCCACTGCTAAGCAAGGTGTTTGTTAAGTGAATCGTGCCTGATTTTACAACCTTTTTTTTAATCGACTAATAAGTCAATTAAATAATAAGTCCAGTGAATGCTCCAACACTGGAAGTTTTTAAGAAGAGACTGGAGAGCCATTTGTCTGAAATGGTATAGGGTTTCCTGCCTGAGCAGGGGGTTGGACTAGATGACCTCCAAGGTCCCTTCCAACTTTATTATTATTATTATTATTATTATTATTATTATTATTATTATTATTATTATTATTATTATTATTATTATTATTATTATTATTATTATTATTATTATTATTATTATTATTATTATTATTATTATTATTATTATGTGAATCACTGCAGTTGTTAAGCGAATCATGTAGCTGTTAAGCAAATCTGGCTTTTCCCATTGACTTTGCTTGTCACAAGCGGGCTGGGAAGATCTCAAATAGAGATCACATGACCCCGGGATCCTGCAACCATTATAAATACATGCTAATTGCCAAGGGCCAAATTTTGATCACGTGATTGTGGCGATGATTTAATGGATGTAAGTGTGAGGAACGGTCATAAGTCAGTGCCATTGTAACTTCAAACAGTTGTTACATAAATGGTTGCAAGTTGAGGAATACCTATAGTGTTTTTACCCAATACAGTGCTGACTGTGGTTATGATCTAGCATGCTTCACTGATGATGTACTTCCTGATTTGGTCAAAGGTAGGTTTTGCCAAAATCTAATTCATTTTTAGCTGCTGCAGGAACACATCTTCCCCTCCAGTTGTTGGAATAGCCATCATTAATAACAGAATAACGGAGTTGGAAGGGACTTTGGAGGTCTTCTAGTCCAAACCCCTGCTTAAGCAGGAAACCCTATACCATTTCAGACAAATGGTTGTCCAATCTCTTCCTAAAAATTTCTAGCGATTTCTTGCACCCATGACTTCTGGAGGCAAGTCGTTCCACTGATTACTTGTTCTGTCAGGAAATTCCTCCTTAGTTCTAGGTTGCTTCTCTCCTTGATTAGTTTCCATCCATTATTTCTTGTCCTGCCTTCAGGTGCTTTGGAGAATAGGTTGACTCCCCTTTCTTTGTGGGAACCTCTTAGATATTGGAACACTGCTATCTCGTCACCCCCTGGTTCTTCTTTTCATTAAACTAGACATCTTTTTTGCTCTTCTCTGCACTATTTCTAGAGTCTCAACATCTTTTTTATATTGTGGTGACCAAAACTGGATGCAGTTTTCCAAGTGTGGTCTTACCAAGGCTTTATAAATTGGTACTAATGCTTCATGTGATTGTGATGCTATCCCCTTATTAATGTAGCCTCCGACTGCCTGGGACATGGTGATTGGGCAGTCAACTAAGCACTCATTCTTAATGCTTTCTCTGTTCCATCTGATATCTGGATGAACATATTTGAGTGGTTATTTTCCTATAAGTAGGCAGCACTTCCTCAGACAGGAAATTAAGCTATGGAAACCCATCAATTGCTATCCAGAATGTCCCACATTGAAACAATAAACCAGGATCTTTATTGTGGTGGAATTGGGTTGCGCTTGAGAAATTGTTGGAGAATATTTCCTTCCTTGGAAAAACTTAATTTTTTTCTCATAGAGAACTTTGGCTACTTATAGTCCACTTGGGTGCAAACACAACATATTTCACTCAACCAGAGAGGAGGTATGAAACATCAAATTAAATGGGAGAAATCATAGTTTTCAAACTTGGAATAGAAATAGACCTGGAAGGGACCTTGGAGGTCTTCTAATCCAGCCCCCTGCTCAAGCAGGAGAACCTATACCATTTCTGACTGTCTAATCTCTTCTTAAAAACCTTCAGTGATGGAGTGCCCACAATTTCTGAAGGCAAGCTGTTCCATTGGTTAATTGTCCTCACTGTTAGGAAGTTTCTCCTTAATTCCAGGTTGTTTCTCTCTTTGATCAGTTTCCAACCATTGTTTCTTGTTTTGCCCTCTGGTGCTTTGGAGAATAGTTTGACCCCCTCTTCTTTGTGGCAGCCCCTCAAGTATTGGAATACTGCTATCATGTTGCCCCTGTTTCTTCTTTTCTTTAGACCAGCCAAACCCAAGTCCTGCAACTTAATGACTTCCCAAGAAAGAGACTGCATCCACCCAACTCATGTTCTCCTGGTTTGGTCACCTTCTGGGAGGAGGCTTCGTGGTATCCGTAGCAGAACATCCAGATTCAGCCATAGTTTCATTCCATACAGCATTAACCTTGCGAACTCTCAAGCTTCCTCCTTGCGTTATATATTCAAGATGGACAGTATTTAATATTTATTTGCTATGTATATGTAGGGATGTGGGTCTATATATATGTTGTACATAGTATGTTTAGGTGTGTGTCATGTATATGTTTCACTTTGAGAGCGGGCAACTAAATTTCATTTTTGATGTGTGCCATTGTGCCCACAATATAAAAATGACAATAAAGGTTATTTATCTTATTTATCTTATCTTTAGATAGGGTAAGTTTTTTTTTTTGTCTCTCATGTCATCTACAACTGATCAAACAGGTTTTGGGGAGAGAAAAACCAATGCTAAACCAACTGAGCAAAGCATTTTAATATCTATGTGCCATCCTGAGAAGGAGAGATTTCTATCTCCAACTTGATAAGGTAGAACAGGCTGCTCCATCAGCTTTCCAAGATAGATATTCCACTATCACTTCTGACTTAGAACAGTGACTAAAGTTTGGGCTGAATGCACAAGCTTCAAAGCCCACAGATTACACTATGAGAGAAGGACCAGTCCCCTTCTCAGGCTTCCCTTTTCTCTTCTTAAGAACCAGGTATATAGTAGGTGCATAACCAGCAGGCAAATCTATTTCCCACACTAGATAAAAAGATAAAACAAAATCCAGCAGAAGTTGGAAGTGGTGAGCTGCTCTTTAAAACAAAATAACAAAAGACTTAAATACCAAACCTCATCAGACTTAGCTACTTAAATTTATGAGGAATCTTAATCTTTGAAGATACTTATAAATATGTATAATCCCCTGGCATTTCACAAAAGAGTCTGACCTTTATTCTCTGTGGCCTAAGCAAGTTCACCCAACACAGAATTTAGGGAGTAACTTTCAAGAAGTTATTTAATAGCTTGGATCGCCTGATCAAGGTGTCTGTCCGTCTATCTATCTATCTATCTATCTATCTATCTATCTATCTATCTATCTATCTATCTATCTATCTATCTATCTATCTATCTATCTATCTATCTATCTATCTATCTATCTATCTATCTATCTATCTATCTATCTATCTATCTATCTATCTATCTATCATCTGTCTGTCTGTCTGTCTGTCTGTCTGTCTGTCTGTCTGTCTGTCTGTCTGTCTGTCTGTCTATCTATCTATCTATCTCACCCATCCCTTCAAATAATTTTCTTTGAACAGCGTGCTGGTGTAGTGGTGAAGATCCTCGCCTCCCACTCGGAAGGTTGAGCATTCAATCCTAGGTAGCTGCAGATGTTTCTCTCTCAGGGCACAAAGAAAACCTATCTGATGTGAACTCCGGATAGGCCTCAGGAAGGGCATCCAGCTAGTAAATGCTCAGCTCCATCCAGTTGCCTTGACTCTACCCCGAATTAAGGGATTACAAGGTTATAAAAAGGGAGATTTTTTTATTTCTAAATCACCCATCTCCTCTAGGACTAGGTGATCCCTAGCAGTCCTGTTTAACATAAGGCTGAATACACTTTAAATGTGGTTTTCTTGGTGCATTAAGCCAAGGTGTATTTTACCCCATTACTACCCAGTTCCTTTTAGTGCTGGTTCCATGTAACAGACGTCTTCATTCTCCAACTTGGTTTATTTAGCAAGATAACCTCTGATTAACAAGAAAGTGCCTTGTGAGGCAGTCAATGGCCATAACAATGGGACAAAAGTCTGTATGAGTCTGCTTTCTTCCTTGGGTTTAGTAATCTTAACCTATCTTTGATTATGATTCTCCAACATCTGTAAGGCCACATCTTGCCAACATAAACAGCCTGA
Organism: Azemiops feae; assembly: GCA_023970755.1. NCBI lineage: Eukaryota > Metazoa > Chordata > Lepidosauria > Squamata > Viperidae > Azemiops > Azemiops feae. Next base: position 4,916 of record JALGBA010000161.1, read on the forward strand.
GCATCAGAGTCTAGTTGTAGACAGCTTAGCACTTGCCGGCATATTTCTTGAAAAAGGCAAAGTATTTTAAAAGCCAGTGAGGACAGATTTATGACCCCACGCGAGAAGCAAACAAACTTGCACCACTTGCAGTGAATGAGGTTAATGGGTGTGATTTGATGGGAAGTCATTAAGAAACACTCATTGACAAAAAAAATCCCCTTTGTTGATTCCCTCAGACGGGGGGGGGGGGGGGGGGGGGGGGGAGCAGCAGAAAGTTCAGAGCAAACTATAGCAGTCATGGAATTTAATAAAGCCACTTTGCGGCTGGTAGTCATTTGAGCAAATCAGACGGATCTTTTGATTTTCTATCTCCTAAGATCCTGGCAGGAAGCCAACTTGGACCTTAGATTATTCTTGTTTTGTTAGCGTTCTTGTAATTCTACCATCATGCAAGGAAAACTCAGCAGACTCACTCTGAAGTACTTGCAGTTCTAAGCCTGACATAAACTTTCCATAATTTTGAGCCAATAACCTGGCTAGTCCAGAACTGGTCCCAATACTAGGCAAAACTGGAGAGGCTGAAGGCAGAACATGGTTTAGTGCTGCTAAAGCCAGTTTCCCCCAAGGGCTTTTCAGATGTGTTGGATTTCAATTCCCAGAATTCCCAATCTGCATTGTTTCAGGAACTCTGGGAACTGAAATCCATCCTATCTGCAGGAAATTGCTGGGGAAGGCTGCTCTAACTTGACTTTCTATCCTGTCTAATAATAAATGAAACATTATTAGGTGTAGGATGGAAACCTCCATCTTGTTCTTTGGGAAGGAAGAGGTGAACATGAAGCATCATGGAATGAGAGTAGATGATGTCAGGGTTAGATAGAAAACTCCTTACCTGTTTCAAAACTTCATAATGGCCTCACATTTGTTCACCAATGGCATGGGGACCCCTCTTGTCATTTTCTCTCTTTGGTTCTTATGTTAGCAATATGCCTGCCTTTGGAACACCATCCTATCTGAGATCCATCAACCTCACCTCTCATTTACCCTGTTTAAGCAAGCCCTCAAAATCTGTCTCTGTCTCCAGACCTTGGATTAGAATGGCTGTTTGGAGGGGGGAATACCCTTGTGGAGGTTCCAATTGCTTAAGAGATTGTGGACTTCTTTGGGGTTATATATTCAGTGTGTCTTTATTGTACTTACTGTTGTATCCTATCAACTGCCCAGAGTCATACAGGGGCAGACTATTAGATAAATGAATGAATGAATGAATGAATACCAGGTAACCATAAACTTTGTGTAATCAGGTGCTCATTGTAAAGATAAGAAGAGAAGAGAAGAAAGAAGATGGCAATGGAAGATCAGGTAAGTGTCTAATAGAATGGGATCAACACAGGCAAGATGGCAGATGTGATCAATGTCACAAGCACATTAAAAAGGAGTGGGATCAGTGGTGGAATTCAGCCGGTTCTCACCAATTCGGCAAAACCGGTAGCTAATTTTTTGTTGCCCAGGCCCAGAATGGATTTCCGGAAGTGGCATCCACACAGAGAACCAGTTGTTCACATATTTGAATCTCACCACTGAGTGGGATGTGTAGAATAAAGCTTTGTCTACCTTTTGCCGGTTTGGATCCTTTTTTCCTTTCATCCTAACATTCAGTTGCTTCTGTTGCACCCTCCAAAATTCTAATAAAAAATCTTTACTATTTTTAGAGAATAAAAGCATCAGTTTGGTCTAGTGGCTAAAGCATCAGGCTAGAAACCAGGAGACTGTAAATTCTAGTCCTGCCTTAGGCATGAAAGCTGGCTGGGTGACTTTGAGCCAATCACCAAGAGACTGCGAGTTCTAGTCCCACTTTAGATATGAAAGCTGGCTGGGTGACTTTGGGCCAATCACCAGGAGACTGCGAGTTCTAGTCCCACTTTAGATATGAAAGCTGGCTGGGTGACTTTGGGCCAATCACCAGGAGACTGTGAGTTCTAGTCCCACTTTAGATATGAAAGCTGGCTGGGTGACTTTGGGCCAATCACCAGGAGACTGTGAGTTCTAGTCCCACTTTAGATATGAAAGCTGGCTGGGTGACTTTGGGCCAATCACCAGGAGACTGCGAGTTCTAGTCCCAGTTTAGATATGAAAGCTGGCTGGGTGACCTTGGGCCAATCCCCAGGAGACTGTGAGTTCTAGTCCCACTTTAGATATGAAAGCTGGCTGGGTGACTTTGGGCCAATCCCCAGGAGACTGTGAGTTCTAGTCCCACTTTAGATATGAAAGCTGGCTGGGTGACTTTGAGCCAATCACCAAGAGACTGTGAGTTCTAGTCCCAGTTTAGATATGAAAGCTGGCTGGGTGACTTTGGGCCAATCCCCAGGAGACTATGAGTTCTAGTCCCACTTTAGATATGAAAGCTGGCTGGGTGACTTTGGGCCAATCCCCAGGAGACTGCGAGTTCTAGTCCCACTTTAGATATGAAAGCTGGCTGGGTGACTTTGGGCCAATCCCCAGGAGACTGTGAGTTCTAGTCCCACTTTAGATATGAAAGCTGGCTGGGTGACCTTGGGCCAATCACCAGGAGACTGTGAGTTCTAGTCCCAGTTTAGATATGAAAGCTGGCTGGGTGACCTTGGCCCAATCACCAGGAGACAGTGAGTTCTAGTCCCACTTTAGATATGAAAGCTGGCTGGGTGACCTTGGCCCAATCCCCAGGAGACTGTGAGTTCTAGTCCCACTTTAGATATGAAAGCTGGCTGGGTGACCTTGGCCCAATCACCAGGAGACTGTGAGTTCTAGTCCCACTTTAGATATGAAAGCTGGCTGGGTGACCTTGGGCCAATCACCAGGAGACTGTGAGTTCTAGTCCCACTTTAGATATGAAAGCTGGCTGGGTGACTTTGGGCCAATCCCCAGGAGACTGAATTCTAGCCTCGCCTTAGGCCTGAAAGCTGGCTGGGTGACTTTGGGCCAGTCACTCATTCTCAGCCCAACTCTCCTCATAGGGTTGTTCTTGTGGGGAAAATAGGAGGAGGAAGGAGTATTAGGTATGTTCACCACTCTGAGTTAATTATAAAAATAATAAAGGCGGGATATATATATATATTTCAAGCTCTTTAGCTCTCATCAGCTAGTCATACCCCTCTGGGATTCGAACCTGGGCAGCTTGGAGAGCTAAAGAGCTTGAAATAGCTATACTAGTCTCCCACTAACTCTTTGTCAGCCACAATTTTTTCCCGAATTTACAGTGTTCACAGTATGTGACACCTGCCTGCAAAACATGCTCCTAGATTGGAGCGAAATGCAGAACAGACTGATTTATCCTATACTTGGTAGAATGAATCTCAGGTCACTTTGCAAATGCCCTTGAAAAGGAACTAATTTTTCAGTACAGACCAAACCAAGACCACACATGGAACCTAATGAAATTCCCTGAACACTGCACTCTCCCCCCCTCCCCCCCTTTCAATAAACTTGCCACTTTCTTTCTCAGTCTCCTCCTTTTACAATTTATTGGCTCCGTTTTGTTTAATAAACAAAGAGAAGATTACAGATGAAAACGTATAAAATCAAATCACAGGAAATAGATAATGCACAATCCAGCTGAAACGTGAAAGATTATCCGCCTTAAAATAACGCGTTATATTTAAAAACACTCCAGTGCTAGGCAGAAGAAGAAGAAGAAGAAAGCCCAACCCATCCAAAATTAAATAAGATAGAAGCCAACTGAATTTTTTTTTTTTTCCCCTAGGGAGGAAGTTTCACATTCGCAGACAAGGGTCACATCAGCCTCTTGGAACACATTATTTCGGAAAGCAGCTTGCATTTTGTAAGAGCTGAACAAAGATTGTTGTTTCCTCTCGGAAGCAAAGCGATCTGACCGTTGCTGTCGCCTGCAGGCATGGGGCCTGCACAGTTCACTTTCTTTCAAGTTCTGCAAAACCCGTATCCAATTTCAAGGCTTTAACGTACAAGTCAAAACTCTCACCAGAGATGGATTATATACTGGGTTAAGCAATCATCTGTGAACGTATCTATTGAGGCTTAGCATTAGGCATGTACCAAGCCACTATAGTCTATAGTCAACAAATTCTAGAATTAATTTAAACATAGCTTTAGGTAGATATGGTGCTGAAGAAGAGGGTCCTGCAAATAGCTGGCATCAAATCAAATAGGGCTTGAGAGGTCAAAACAAACAGAAGGGCATTACTGATAGCCAATGCAGAGCTTGCTACCCTGAGGTTATGTGTGTATAGCAGCTTTCACCCACCACAAAGCAGGCTGTGGCAGTTTGCACCCATTGTAGCCTGTGAGCAATCATATTTCCAGAATTTCCCAAGCTTCTTCAGTTGTTTTCCCCTTTAAGGTTTTCATCCATGGAATACTCCCCAAGCTCTCTCTAAATTTGTTAAAATCAGCTTTTTGAAAGTCTAAGACACTGGCTTGGTTATATTCTATTGTTTGTGCTTGCAGTGTATTGAATGCCAATACGACATGGTCACTCTCCCCCAAAGTTCCAACAACTTCAACCCCCTCTATCACCTCTATCACTTTATAATAATAATAATAATAAAGTTGGAAGGGACCTTGGAGGTCATCTAGTCCAACCCCCTGCTCAGGCAGGAAACCCTATACCATTTCAGACAAATGGCTCTCCAGTCTCTTCTTAAAAACTTCCAGTGTTGGAGCATTCACCGCTTCTGGAGGCAGGTTGTTCCACTGGTTAATTGTTCTAACTTTAATATCCAAGGCCAGTCCCATGTAAAATGCATTGTAGTATATATACCACTGGTGAGTAGTGAAGGGAGTTCATGTCACCAGGGCTTCTCTCCCCAGCAATGGCTGCAACTTCAACACCTGACACAAAAGAAATAGTGCAATTCTGGGCATAGCTATGGGACAACCCAAAGAAATGCAAAAAGAATGCAGGTTGGTTAAAGGAGGTAGATAAGAATAAAAAAGAAGCTGAGATGAAAGAACTTGCAATAACAGCAGAAATGGTGGAGAAAAGGACAAGGAAAACCAAGAACAGGGGTCTTCAAACTTGGCCCTTTTATGACTTGTGGACTTCAACTCCTAGAATTCCTCAGCCAGACACGCTGGCTGAGAAATTCTGGGAGTTGACGTCCACAAGTCATAAAAGGGCCAAGTTTGAAGACCCCTGATCAAGAACTTGGTCAGCACCAGGTGAAGATGAACTGCATGGTTTTTGGTTGAAACATCTGACTGGTCTACACCCACTCATTGACAAGCAGTTTAACACCGTACTACAAGAAGGTGAATTTGAAGAATGGCTAACATCTGGCAAAGCCTATCTGATAATGAAAGATCCAGGAAAAGGGGCAGCCAATTACCTGCTTACCAATAGCTTTCAAATTGCTAGCTAGTGTGATAGTGATGCAGTCCAACAGCATCTAGTTGAAAACAATTTTTTTCCCACCTGAGTAGAAAGGAAATTGCTCAAACAGCAGAAGAACAAAAGATCAGCTCTTAACTGACAAGATGATTACTTGATATTTAATAGCCATGGCTGACTTGGTCAGTATTGTTGGCACAGCAATCAATGCAATAACAAGTACTAGTGGTGACAATCTCTGAAAGGTTCTTCTTTTGATATCAACCAATAATAATGTCCCCCAGTGAGGCACTATCTTGACGTGATTGTGGAGCTTGTGAGTTGTGAGAAAGATGAGAGCTATGCCAGAAGTTCAACCATACTGGACCGATTGCATCAGAGGAGCTAGATGAAGAATTTCTCTCCCATAAACAACATGATGAGATGTAGCTTGCAGAAACCTATTCTAGATTGATCATCATCTGGGTCAACAAAGACTGCACTTGGTTCCTGGACATCTGATGAGAAGTGGGCTGCAGGACTGTAGAACTACTGGGGCAACCGGAAGTAGAACAACTTTTTCTCTGGCAAAAATGCAAAGTACCACTATTAATAATACCACCATTAATAGGTATATAGGGTGCAATTCCAAAACACCTGGAGCACCACTTGAACCCCATCAGCACTGGCAAAATCACCACCAGTCAATTGCAAAAGGTGACTTTACTTGGAACTGACTCTATCCTCCTACAACAGGGGTCTTCAAACTCAGCCCTTTTATGACTCATGGACTTCAACTCCCAGAATTCCTCAGCCAGCGTGCCTGGCTGAGGAATTCTGGGAATTGAAGTCCATGAGTCATAAAAGGGCCGAGTTTGAAGACCCCTGTCCTACAACAATACCTTTAACACCCTCAAACAGCAACATCTTCCTATCCCAAGTTCTTGGGAAGGACTCAATACATGGATAAAAATGCCAAATCCAGTCTAAATATCTGGCTGACTGTCTGACCGATCACAATAATGCTATAATTTCAGACTAAGAGCCAGGGAGGGAGATCTGTGCCTTATGCAGACATTCCCAGTTTAGCAAAAATACACTCCAATCTGGCTGATAAAACAACCCCGACCAGCGGGGGACCAGATTGCAGCAGAGCCCACAACATTGTCTAATTCCAGTAAGGCTTTGTTTCCTAGGCTGGATAGAGGTAGGTAAGATTCTTACCCGTGAATTGGAAGGCAGCATTTTAGAACCCCAGCCTTTGCCAACAGCTGCATTGCATGCTTGAGTAGAGGCCTGACAAGATGTAATTAAGTCTATGGGAAAAAGATAAACAAACTTGTACAAATAGCTGCAAGCTAGTTTTCAATGTGCTGCAAAGGACCCAAAACAACAACTTTGAGAAAATTGTAGGTCAGTTTGGATAAGCAAAAAAACTTGGATTAAACAAGGCCTGATTCCACTTTCCCAGCTTGATAGTCTCCAGCTATATTGGGCATCAGTACATTTGGAGGGACCTAATTAGAAAGGGATGGATTAGGTTAAATCTTCCCTCGTTGCATTTATTTTTCACAGTAGACAAATTCATTCTTGAAGGTGTTGCATTTGATTCTTTGCTTGATTCCAGCTGAGACCTTTTCAGAGAAACTACTACCCCACGTGAACAAATGTGTCTCAAACCTAAGGAATTAGGTTGTGACAGCAAGCTAGCTTCTGAGTTGGAAGTAAACAACAGATACAGGGCAATATTAGTCATGACCAGCTAGGTGGCAGTAGCATTTGACCGGGGTTGTTTTCAGAAAAGGAAGCAGAGTGATATGTTATGAAGAAATCTCAGAACTGTAGACCATTCTAGAGCCAGTTTGGACTAGTGGTTAAGGTGCTGGCCTAGAAACCAGGAGACAGTGAGTTCTAGTCCCACCTTAGACATGAAAGCCAGCTGGGTGATTTTGGGCTAGTGACTCTCTCAGCCCAACCTATCTCACAGGTTTGTTACTGTGGCAAAAATAGGAGGAAGGAGTATTAGATATGTTCGCTAGCTTAAGTTACTTATAACTAGGGCCATGGAGCAGTACCTGCCTGTGGCTTCTTAGGAACTGAAGCGGTGGTGGGATTCAAATATGTGAACAACCGGTTCTCTGTGTGGATGCCGCTTCTGGAAGTCCATTCTGGGTCTGGGCAACAAAAAAATAGCTACCGGTTCTGCTGAAGTGGTGCGAACTGGCTGAATCCCACCACTGAACTGAAGGCAAGACAAGAAACAAGGGATGGAATTTAATCAAGGAGAGAAGCAACCTGGAATTAAGGAGAAACTTCCGAACAGCGAGGACGATTAACCAGTTGAACAGCTGCCTTTAGAAGTTGTGGGTGCTTCGTCACTGGGAAAAAAAAAAGGAACTGGGCCACACAAGTGGTGGGCAAATGAGCAAAGCTTCATCTGTCCATGTGTGGGATCTAGGTTGTGTGCAAAACCATTCCTCCTGCCCTACGGTTCAGGGAAGACGATTTTTCTTCTGAAACCAGTCCCTGGGGCCAGAAAGGTTGGGGACTACTGACTTATAAAGTAATAAAGGCGGAATAACAGTCTAATAAATAAATTCTGAGCAAGTCAAAATTCATCAAAGAAAACAGTGATGAGCTACTTCTTCACTGTGGTGCATATGAGCCATGGTGGCGCAGTGGTTAGAATGCAGTATTGCAGGCTAACTCTGCTCATTGCCAGGAGTTCTATCCTGACCGGCTCAAGGTTGACTCAGCCTTCCATCCTTCCGAGGTTGGTAAAATGAGGACCCAGATTGTTGGGGGCAATATACTGACTCTGTAAACCACTTAGAGAAGGTTGTAAAGCACTATGAAGCGGTATATAAGTCTAAGTATTATTGGTATTGCTATTGTTGCCAAGAAAACTACATGGATTTTCCATGTAATCAACAGGAACTGAGCTAAGTTCAAGGAAGACTTTACATTTTACAGAATTAGTCATATGATATTGTATAAAAGTAGAAGACATAGGCAGATTATTGGGATGTTCTCATTTTCCTGTTTCATTTGTTTTATCTTCCCCAACTATTTATCTGTTGCCTTGCCAGTTCTTATGTACTGGGGGAAATGAGATACTATTCTCCTTCATAGCTTCATTTAGCACTCTGTAGATATATTTGATTATACAGCAAAAATTAAGTCATAAAGCTTTAATATACATCTCTTTACCATCCTATGTAAAGACAATACCATAAATGAATTACAATAACTTTGCATTACTTAGATCATCTGTAACGAATAAATAATTCACTGTGCATTTCCCATATGATTTTATGCTTGTTTTATGAAGTGCTGTTTTGAATGGATCCATTGTGTGTATTTTAAATGCTGGTTTTTATTGTTGATTGCTTCAGATGCTTTTAGTAGAAAAGCAGGTTTCAAATCTTTTAAATATATGAAATATTTTTTTTTAAAAAAATCCAGTAAATGCCAAATACTTCCTATCTGATTAACAACTCAGCATGCAATCTTGCTTAATGTAGCTTATGCTGTAACTACTCCCATATCAACAAACAGTTTTAGGAATGGTGAACTTGTATATGCTTGTATGCAATGATTAGAAAGATATGTAGGGTGATAAAACCCAGTAACAATATACTTTTTGGTGGTGTTGTTTTTTCTCCCATAGAGGAATCAATTGAATGTCGGCTACAGTTTTTTCTCAACAAAAAAGATTGAGGAGGTGGAGTTTGTTGTCTGCTAAATCAGAGGTCCCCAACCTTTTGGGCACCAGGGACCGGTTCCGTGGAGAGAAGTTTTTCCGTGGACTGGAGGGTGTGTGGTTTTGTGTGCATTTCGCGGATGGGGCTTTGCTTGTTTGTGTGGACTGGTTGCTGGCATGCCGCGGCCCAGTACTGGTCCACAGACTGGGGGTTGGGGACCCCTGTGCTAAATGTATTTCCCAAAGAATATATGAAACAAAGGATTGATGGTGGTAATGATAGAATTAAATAACTGTAACCATTGCTTCAAAGTTCTATATGTTGCTTGAGTTCTTTCACTCAAATTTTCCAATTATTGGTCCCAGTACCCAATTAAAAATAGTGCTTACTTGAAATATTTTGCAGTAAAAAAGTAGGGAAAAACCATACTTTTGGAGTAGAAGAGCCATTGCTTTTTCAGGTTCTCTTTACTCTTCAAAATCTTTTCAGGAAATGATATATGACATTTGTGTTTTATTTTTTGCCTATTAAGAAAAAGGCCCTGCTTTTACTCAATTTATTGTTGCATTTAGAAATGCAAGTTGCATTATATTGGATCCCAGGGCAAAATGAAAAAAAATAACCTCTACAGTTAGTTCTCAACTTTACAACCATTCGTTTAGTGACTGTTCAAAGTTACGACACTGAAAAAAATGACTTAATGACTAGTCCCCACATTTACGACCATTTCAGCATCCCCATAGTCATGTGATTCAGTTTTGGACACTTGACAACCGCCATATATTTAGGACAGTTGCAGCATCCCAGGATCATGTGATCCCTACTTATGACCTTCCCAGCCGGCTTCCAGCAAGCAAAGTCAATGGGGGAAGCTGCCATTTGCTTAACGACCATGTGATTCACTTAACTGCAGTGATTCACTTAACAACCATGACAAAAAAATGGTTGTAAAATTGGATGTGACACACTTAACAACCACCTTGCTTAGAAATGGAAATTCTGGTCTCCGTTGTGGTCATAAGTTGAGGACTGCTTGTATAGGTGTGGTAGATTAAGAGTCTTCTATGAACATTCATTATGGGCAATTGGACACTCAACTTCTATAATACCAACATCCTCGGAAGTTAAATTCTCTATGGGAGACATTTATGATATTTTTATAATAATAATAATAAAGTTGGAAGGGACCTTGGAGGTCATCTAATCCAACCCCCTGCTCAGGCAGAAAACCCTATACCATTTCAGACAAATGACTCTTCTTAAAAACTTTCATTGTTGGAGCATTCACAACTTCTGGAGGCAGGTTGTTCCACCGATTAATTAATAATAATAATAATAATAATAATAATAATAATAATAATAATAATAATAATAATAATAATAACAATAATAACAATAATAACAATAATAACAACAATAATAATAACAATAATAATAATAATAATAATAATAATAATAATAATAATAATAATAATAATAATAATAATAATAATAATAATAATAATAATAATAATAATAATAATAATAATAATAATAATAATAATAATAATAATATATAATAATAATAATAATATAATAATTGGAAGGGACCTTGGAGGTCATCGAGTCCAACCCCCTGCTCAGGCAGGAAACCCTATACCATTTCGGACAAATGGCTGTCCAGTCTCTTCTTAAAAACTTCCAGTGTTGGAGCATTCACCGCTTCTGGAGGCAGGTTGTTCCACTGGTTAATTGTTCTAACTGTCAGGAAGTTTCTCCTCAGTTCCAGGTTGCTTCTTTCCTTGACTAGTTTCCATCCATTACTTCTTGTCCTGCCCTCAGGCGCCTTGGAAAATAGCTTGACTCCCTCTCTTTGTGGCAACCCCTGAGATATTGGAATACTGCTATCATGTCACCCCTAGTCCTTCTTTTCATTAAACTAGACATACCCAATTCCAGCAAACGTTCCTGATATGCTTTAGCCTCCAGTCCCCTAATCATCTTTGTTGCCCTTCTCTGCACTCTTTCTGGAGTCTCAACATCTTTTTTACATCATGGTGACCAAAACTGGATGCAGTATTCCAAGTGTGGCCTTACCAAGGCATTGTAAAGTGGTATTACAAAGTGGTATTAATACTTGTTCTAACTGTCAGGAAATTTATCCTTAGTTCTAGGTTGCTTCCCTCCTTGATTAGTTTCCATCCATTATTTCTTGTCCTGCCTTCAGGTGCTTTGGAGAATAGCTTGACTCCCTCTTCTTTGTGGCAGCCCCTGAGATATTGGAACACTGCTATCATGTCCCCCCTCGTCCTTCTCTTCATTAAACTAGACATACCAATTCCAGCAACCGTTCCTTATATGTTTTAGCCTCCAGCCCCCTAATCATCTTTGTTGCTCTTCTCTGTAGAGTCTCAACATCTTTTTTACATCGTGGTGACCAAAATGGGATGCAGTATTCCAAGTGTGGCCTTACCAAGGCATTGTAAAGTGATATTAACACTTCACGTGATCTTGATTCTAAGTTGGGAACTTCTGGTTGCCTATGCCTGATTTAGCTCAAAGTAGGCCCCCCTCTTAGCCAGTCAGATATCTCAGTGTTTCTCAACCTCGGCTAGTTTAAGAGGTGTGGACTTCAACTCCCAAATTCCCCAGCCAACCATGTTGAAGTCCATACCTTTTAAAATGGCCGAGGTTGAAAAACACTGAGATATATGCTTTGGAATCCAGAAATCAAATGATATTCATCCAACGAATAACTTCCCCTCTTTAAAGAAAGAAAGAAAAAAAGATTTGCTCTCTCTTCAAAGAAAGAGATTTTTGGAAGCCCGTCCCTCTTTCTCTAGCCAGCCCAAATTTCAGATTCGATGCTTTTTTCTTTTGTTTGGATAACGAATATCATTCCAATTTTGATTGATCACAAAATCTGCTCTCTTTCTTTGTATGCCTCTGCGGGATTCTGCAGACAAATTAAAACCATCTGAGGAGGCATAGTGATTGTTTCGCTTCAGTTTTTTATCTCAAACAAAAGGCCTCTAAACTCTGAAATGTGTTCCAGCTCTCTCCTTCCCAAAGGCAGCCTTGCCTCCATTTTTATTTTATTCTTTATTGGTGCCAACAGCTTCCAGTATGCTTGTGTTGCTGGTTCAGAAATGTTATTATTGTTGTTTTTATAGGGAGTGTAGCATCCTGAAGAACAATTAATGTTTAACATGTGGGAGGCATTTTTTATTCAAAATGTCTTAAATCAGGGGTGTCAAACCGCGCCCACCCCATTGCTGGCAATGGAGAAAAAACTCCAATATGTTGCGTGACGTCATGTGACGTCGCGAGTTTGACATGTCTGTCTTAAATGGCAGCAGCATTGAGGATTGCATGGGGTGTGTATTCTTGAGCCTGGAAGTGTGTATGTGTGTGCATACTCACACGTGTGTATATGTATGTAGGTACAGGTAGACCTTGACTTACAACAGTTCATTTAGTGACCATTCAAAGTTACAACAGCACATCTTTCGATCTTGTACTACTTCTTTGTGTGACTGATTGCCATCAAGTCACAATCGACCCATTTTGACCACATAGATAGTGTTTCTCCACGACGATGACTTCTTTACCAGGTCCTTCAGGTCATCCAATGACACAACTGAGTCCATCCATCTTGTTGCTTGTGGTCCTCTTCTTCTCCTCGCTTCTACCTTTACCTTGTGATCAGAGCCTTTTCCAGAGAGCTGTGTCTTCACATAATATATCCAAAGTAGGGTAACTTTAGTCTGGTCATCTTTGACTTGAGTGAGAACTCTGGGTTGATATATTCAGTGATCCATCCGTTTGTTTTCTTGGCTGTCCCTGATATTCAAGAATCTTCTCAACAATGACTGTTCTTCCTCATCCACATTTCAATTGGGAAATGTTATTTGCAAAAAGTGACATTATGAAAAAGTGCAAACAAAAACTCTATTTGGAGGAATGTTCATATTTTACCAAAATTAAAAAAAAAAACTACATCTCACTTATTTTGGCCATGTCATGCAGGGGAATTCACTGGAGAAAGAAATTATGTTTGGAAGAGTTAGTGGTAAAAGGAAACCAGGCTGTCAAAGAACACGGTGGCTGGACACCATCAAAGCTGACACCAGCCAGAGCATAAAAAAACCTGAAAGAAGTAGTGCAAAATCAGAAGTTGTGGAGAGACCTGACCCATAGAATTGCCAAGAGCTGGACACAACTGAATAGATAACATCATCATCATCATCATCAATCAATCAACCAATCAACCAATCAACAATTTGCCATTTCTAAATAAGACCTGTGTTGAGCAGAAAGGAAGTTTCTCTGAAGGAGATAGTTTTCTTTCTTCTCCTGAAAAACCATATTGTTTTAGCATCAGTACAGCTAAGGACAACTTATGAACTGAGGATGAGATGTGGATGCAAGGACATTGCAGGAAAAAAAGATGCTACTGGAGCATGTTTCTGCTGCATTCAGTGCTAATGGTGAAATGTCTTCAAATGTGGACTCTCAAGCCCAGATTACAATGGTTAAACCTTTGAGGAATTACAAAGTTCTTGGCTGGTTTTGGTAGGTTAGCCATCTACATTTGTGAAATCTGGGAAATGTCTCTCCTCATTCCACAAAGATCATTTTTATCATAAAAGACAATAATGTTTGGTATGTGTATATCACCTTTTAAAAACTGAGATATGCTCTGGGCATATGAAGAACTTGATGGTGGCTTGAAAAGCCTAGACCAAGAACTCAATACAAGGAATGGCTTTTCTCTGTTAATATAACTTCTTGGAAATTGTGTTTATTTTTGCATAAGTTGATAATAGTGCTGGCTGCACAATGCAGAATCTCATAGGAAAAGCAAGCATAAAAAGGCAGATCCACATGTAGCAATTCTGGAGAAAGACATGTTGAAATCATTGCAGATGATAATAATCATAACTAACTTTTCCGCACTGATTTCACACAATTTAAATCCTAATTTCAATTGTTTTCTACGTTCCAACAATGAAGAGATTTAGAGAGGGATGCATATGTTTGGAAATGGAATTGTAGCTCACTGTTTAAGTCTGTCTCTCCCAATAAGGCACTGTCCAGATGTTTGGGGCCTCAACTTCCAAAACGCCCACCCATTAAATGTGCAGTATGGGCTTGCAGAGGGGTGCAATGGCTCAGTGGTTAAAAGACAGTCCAGGTTCAAGACCTGAGAGCTGTGCAATGGGGTGAGCTCCTGTCCTTGCCCCAGCTCCTGCCCACCTAGCAGTTCAAAAACATGCAAATCTCTCTCTCTCTCTCTCTCTCTCTCTCTCTCTCTCTCTCTCTCTCTCTCTCACCCCCCCATCCCAATCCTCAAATTAGCCCTTTCCATCAAGATGGGGAATTCCACCACTGGCATAACATCCAAGTCTTCTTCTCCACTTGGCTGTAGGCCAGAAGACACTATTTTCTGCCTACGAGTGCCAGTCAGAGAATGTTGTTAAACAGTTCCTATTCAGTCTGATAAAAAGAGAATGTGCCTTTGAAATTCTTTCCAAGGAGTAGATGATTTAGGAGAATGTACGCAGGGTGGAGTGTGGCCTTCGTGCGCTGACTGAGGGCATTCACACACAAATCTTTATGGCAGTTTCTAGAATCAGCTCCAGGCTGATCGCTCTTGGCTCACACAGGTGTCCTTGCATGCGAAAATAAGATTAAGCACAGGGAGGTGCCCAGCATCAAATGAAATTGTTGCTGAACAACCCACTGTGTGTTGGGTCCTACCAGCCGAAGAATTCTCGTTTCGTCTCAAAGGCGCTTTTTTCCACTGTTTTTTTCCTCGAGGAAGAAGACATTTTGCTTCTCGTCCACCTCCCTCCCCCCCCATCCTGTCAGAACTAATCCTTCCATCGCCCCCACCATCCTGCCAGAACCGATGAAGCTTCTTGAAAGAGAAGCAAAATGTCTTTTTTTTCTTCCTCAAGGAAAAAAACAATCCTTTTGAAAAAGCACCTTTCAGACAACTATGACCTGGATGACTGAGAATCTCCACAGACAAATTCTTATTTTGCTGTATGTCCTTTTTTACTTTTTTTTCCTTTTTGGCCTCTTTAACAGTATTTCTCTGGAAAAGAAAAAGGATAGACAAGGGGGTCTGATTGCATAATAAAAGCCGGTTTGAATGCACCCCTCGAAGACAGATGAAGAGAAAAAAAAAATCCAAAATCAAACCACCCCAAAACCCCTAATTACTTTAAGGTCCAACATGAATGCTCTCTCTCTCTCTCTCTCTCTCTCTCTCAACGGCATCCAGCATAATAACTTTTCCTTCCTCCCAAACTCCTGTTTGCAATTACGATAGTCATTGTGAAATGTATAATTATTCCATTTCCCTGCACAACAATAAAAAAAAAAAGATATTGAAATATAGATTTTGGAAGGAAGCTGGTTTAAATTAAGAGAAAGGGTGGCGGGGAAATTAATCCCATCATCCTGCTTTGTTTCTAACAGGCATGTCCTCAGGACAAGTTTGATGTTGATGCAATCTGCGGTATTGACAAAAGCCAATGAAATGGAAAGGTTTGCTACTTGAAGGGTGGCTTGATTAGACCTCTTATGTGTTTAATGAGGCTCATTAGCCTGACATTTGAACATATGGGTCCCCTTCGCTTCTACTGGATATATGCCATCAGCATTCAGAATGTGGAGCTGTCCTTTCAGGGCCAATAGGGACATAATGCGTGTGACCCAAAACCTTTCACTTTTCAGAGGGATCAAGATTCTTGTTGAAATGAAGTCGACTTGAAAATTCCAAATTAATTTTCACTTTTTGGAAAGCCAAAGCAAGCTATCCTGAAATCAAAATTCTCACATTTTTTTTATTGAACAAGAATCAAGGCTGATAAAGGAGGAAAGAACAATCCAAGTGGTTCAGATTTTATATCTATCTATCTATCTATCTATCTATCTATCTATCTATCTATCTATCTATCTATCTATCTATCTATCTATCTATCTATCTATCTATCTATCTATCTATCTATCTATCTATCTATCTATCTATCTATCTATCTATCTATCTATCTATCTATCTATCTATCTATCTATCTATCTATCTATCTATCTATCTATCTATCTATCATCAACCTGGCATTAAGGAGAAACTTCCTAACAGTGAGGACAATAGGACAATTAACCAGTGGAATAGCTTACCTTCAGATGTTGTGGGTGCTTCATCACTTGAGGTTTTTAAGAAGAGAATGGACAGCCACTTTTCTGAAATGATATAGGATCTCCTCCTTCCAGCTCTATTCTGATTCTGATCTCTCTCATCTATCTATCTATCTATCTATCTATCTATCTATCTATCTATCTATCTATCTATCTATCTATCTATCTATCTATCTATCTATCTATCTATCTATCTACCTATCTACCTACCAACACTGGAAGTTTTAAAGAAGAGACTGGACAACCATTTGTCTGAAATGGTATAGGGTTTCCTGCCTGAGCAGGAGGTTGGACTAGATGACCTCCAAGGTCCCCTCCAACTTTATTATTATTATTATTATTATTATTATTATTATTATTATTATTATTATTATTATTATTATTATTATTATTGTTATTGTTATTGTTATTGTTATTGTTATTGTTATTGTTGTTGTTGTTGTTGTTGTTGTTGTTGTTATTGTTATTGTTATTGTTATTGTTATTGTTATTATTATGTCATCTATCTGTCATCTCTCTCTCATCTAATTTATATCTATCTATCATCTATCTATCTATCTATCTATCTATCTATCTATCTATCTATCTATCTATCTATCTATCTATCTATCATCTATCATCATCTATCTATCTTCCTTTTTTTTACAGCCCTGTAATCTCTTAATTTGGGGTAAAATAGGGCTGACTGGATGGAGCTGAGCATTTACTGACTGGATGCTCTTCCTGACACCACACGGAGTTCACAGCAGATATTTTTTCTTTGCACCCTAGGAGAGAAATATCTGTGCTACCTAGATTGAACTCATAATGTGGGAGTGGGAGAAAAACTAATTTAGGTATATACCATTATTATTGTGCTTTAGTATCCCTAGTGCCGGCATATTACTTTTTTTTTTTTTCATAGCAATGGATTTATATTATTCTTTGTAACTGTCTTTGGGAGTTACAGTATGTAAAGAAGTGGTACCTATCTTTTAAATGAGTATATCTGTTGCCCATTGTGAGGAATAGAATAAAATCTGGGTTACCAGGAATGGCTGCATCCTTTTATCATGTCTGCTACTATTGATATTGTTCCTTTTTCCCCAAAAAGCTCTGAGCAGCATATATAGTTCTCCCTCTTGTAATTGTAATTCCTCAAGAACAAGCTTGTAAACTACTGTAAATTGGGCTGAGACAGATTATGTATTCCGAAATCACCCATGAAGTTTCCATGGCCCACAATGAGTTTGAATGGGTTTGAAGATGTAAAGGACTGTGAGATTAACCTTGGGAGACAGGAGGAAGACTAGAGAAATCCAAGTCCAAAGGAAGGATGGGGGTAGAGGAAGCATCTCAAAATTGACCCTCCCTCGTTCGTTAGAAAGTAGACATAAGAGAGGAGAGAAGTCATTTCAATCTTGCAAGATTCTATTACTGTAACCTTACAATAAAGGTAGTATTATTACTCATGGTTTTGGTTTCCTGTCTAGACTACCTCAAAAGACTGACAGAAGTTGGATCAAGTTGGTCCTACTCCAACATCCTGACTCAAGGAATGCTGCCTGACATCCTTTCAGATGTTTGCCGTGGGACCCCAAATTAAATTAAAGTTCTTCAAAAAATAATACTTGGTGCTTCAAATGGCAGCAAATTGCATAAAACTATGTAATGGAGCATGGAGCATCCAAAACTTTCTCAGACGTCAGCTTGACGTATCACACAAATTGGTTCTGTTCGGTGGTCTGCACATCCCCAGTGAAATGAACTGTGCCTCTTTCTCCTTCCCCCTCAATGACTATCTTATAGACTTGGCTATTTTTTGTGTTCACTGACCCACAACAATAAATCCTGCTAATGGATAAGGTTTGAATAGCACAGCAGGCAAAAATGTGGTTGTGTAGTTTGCAGGTTGTGTGTTGTGTAAAGAAAGCCAATGATTCCCAGCAACACAAAATATATTTTTATGGCTTACGCTGGCCCATTTCTTAGCCTTAACACAAAATCAGTCTTTTTTTTTTGCTTTGAAGGCTACTCTCTGAACGGGGATGAGATGGTCCCATTTTAAGAGCCTTTTGGTTTCCTTAATTTATAATTGTGGGTCTTGTTTGAATACATACTTGATTCAGCAACAATTTATGTTACATATGTTACACCCCTTTGTGTGTTTATGCCATTAAATGGCCTTGGAAACATAAATGGAGTTGCTGTATTGTAGCACCCCTTCATTTGGCAAACAGACTAACAGCTCCCATAAGACTTTGTGATTTTGTAAAAGGCAGCAATAAAAGCTATTGAAATAAAATGTTTATAATTCCTATAATTGAAGGGAAATAGGGGCACATTGTGTGTTGAAAAGAACATAACTACAAACTTTTCCCCCCCAAATTCTCTGTAAAAATCTACAAGTCCCTTGAGATAGACATAACTGAATATGTAAACTCATAATTTTTTTCTGACATGCTTTTTTGGATCTGTGCTGCTACGGATTCTTGAAATGACAAACCACCACCTCCCATGGCCTGAAAAATTGTGATGAAGTTGGATCCAAGTATTGCAAAATACACTAAAGCTGTTAGAACTTAACTGTGCTACTGGTATATAATATGGCTCCAGGAAGCACTGCTGCAGCAAATTGCAGTAGGAGAGATATTGCCAATTCTAGTTAACATAAATGTGAGATAACAGTTGTGGATGTCTATAAGTCCCGTAAGAATACACCTGTACCCAAACCTTTTGGTTCTTTTGGATACTTTTAATATTTCAGGTTTTATACCAGTTTTTTTTCTTCAATTTGGCAACTTTAACATTCTAGTTGGAGAATTTTGGAAGTTGAAGTCCACATATCTTAAAGTTGCTGAATTGAGAAAAACTGTTTTATAAAAGTAAACATATTACACGTGAGCTACAAAACATATAAACAACCACTAGAGGACAGCAGAGAGTCTTTCCTATCTTTGCTGCCATCTAGTAGTCATAGAAAGTTTTCCTGAAAGTTTTCATCAACAATCCATTCATAAACAATATGGGCTGTGTTTACATTGCAGTCTTAACCAAGTTATTGACAGGGTTGCTATGTTGTATCGGCATATTAACCCAGTTAGTGGAAGGATTAAGGAAAGGGAGAGTTCATGCAAAATAGATTTGGGTCTGTTTACCTTCTCCCAATATCTTGCTCCTGTGAACAAAACAACTCTTCTTCATTTCCATAGGTACAAAAGTGGATCAAGTAAAAAAAAAAATGGGGCTATATTCCAGGTTGAAAAATCACACTCTTCATTATAAAATTCATTGCTAAAGTCATACAACTCCTTCAAGTTTCTTTCTTCTTAACCTCAATACTTCTCCTGTGCTTAAAAATGTTTCTCCAAAGTTTTTTCCTCATGTACGAATGTTTATCAATTTTCTACCTACACACACACACACATCTCACCTGAGTAATTCTGGGTGGTTTGTAAGAACAGGCAAGGAGTATGT
Organism: Azemiops feae; assembly: GCA_023970755.1. Lineage (NCBI taxonomy): Eukaryota > Metazoa > Chordata > Lepidosauria > Squamata > Viperidae > Azemiops > Azemiops feae. Next base: position 24,569 of record JALGBA010000161.1, read on the forward strand.
TTGTGTACAAGTGATGACAAGCTTTGTCATTTTCACCAACTTTTAGCTTGCTGAAGGCATCATATTCTTATGAGATGAAGAGCTATCAACCAGTTCTTCTGTAGGAGGTAAAGCTTCAGGCCAAATTAAAGAAAGGGATTGGTAAATCTCCTCAGATTTGCTTAACTCTCCTACTACGCATTGCCTTCCAGCAGGAAGACAACCTGTAACCTTAACAGGTGGTGGGGAGGACTTGGGTAAAAACCAGTGGGCTTATCTACCTCTCAGGTTGCCTAATTAACAGCTTGCAAACCCAAAGGGCTGCTTAGAGAGAAGCAAGAGAGAGCTCCTGACATTCCATCAACCCTTCCTCCATGCCTGTGGCTTTTTTTTTATCAATCTGTTTATGAGCACAGTTTAGGTCTATTCAGAATAAGTGCTAAACCTAGTTCAGAGTAGCTTAGCTGAAGATCACAGGTGCTCAGAGTTTTGGATAAGCGTTGGGTGAGTTTCCTCCTGTATTCCCCCTGCATCATCAATCTGCAGAGTTGTAGGGGTCAATAGGGGTCAACAAAAAAGTAAGAGGTAAATTTATACAACCAATCAATTGCAGAGCAGATTAAATGATGATGTTACCTAGTTTGGGTAATAAAATGACTGCAAGAAAACAACCAAGCTCAGAAAGCACCAAAGATCCCTCATTTCAATCCTGAGCTACAAATATTCTCCTTTATTGACCAAAAGTCTGCTAGCTCATGGCTTCTACTGCTATGCCAGCAAGATCCATAAGTCTAGGACAGGGGTAGGCAACCTTGGCTCTTTTATGACTCGTGGACTTCAACTCCCAGAATTCTGGGAGTTAAAGTCCACGAGTCATAAAAGAGCCAAGGTTGCCTACCCCTGGTCTAGGAGAATGCACAAGTCACAGAACAGCTCCTTCAATGAGACTCTGACATCGTCTAAAGCAACTATTAGGATTGATATTTGTGGAAAACCATGATCTTCATGTGCAACCAGGAGCTCCATCTTGGTTACGATTTAATGTGAGCCTGTTTCTCCCTGGCTAGTCTCTTTATCTGCATTTTGACCAGAATGTGGTTACACAGATGTCAGTGTTCTCCACATCCAGATTGCACTTCATCTGCTCTGAAGGAAAACCAGAATCAATGTCCATCAACAAAGCCCAACTGGAACAGTCAGTCAAAACTAGCAGAGCTGCACGACACCATTGGAGAGAAAGATAATATGGCACCCATCACCACCTCCCTTGATGATTCCACATGGAAAAACCCAGATATTCTGAAACCTCATCCTTGCAAGGAACATGTACCCAACTGTCTGAATCCATCACTTAGAGAGCAAGGAACAAACGGCGGTGAACACAGATCATCCCGCAGAAGTTTGAAACTGTACTAGGGCATTTGAGGATCCTGCCATGTTTCACTACATCCCTTCAATTACATTCCTGGTAAAAAAGGACATTAAGTAAGGCTGAAGATTGATGGCCATTTTTTTTTTCGTGCAGATCTGTTCCAGGACCCCTGCATGGCAAAATGAATATAGTAGTCGCCTTTTGTCCTTTCAACCACAACCGCAAGTTGATTTTTTTTTTGTAAGGAAATACAGTTTGAAAGTCAAACCACATGGCTAATCCTAATTTCCTGCCCCCCCCTTTTTTCTTTCTTTCTTTCTGTGAGGAAAGTCAAATATAATATACCCACTGTTTCTTTGGGACAGGGCAGCTGCGTTGAACCAGAAAGGGCTTCAGAGAGGCATAAAACAAAGCATCAACAAAAGGAAGGATTTCTGCAACTCATTTCTGTTCTCTTCCTGCAAAGGATTCTTTGCGGAAGAGATGTTTTCTTTTCTCACTGGAGATTTTAGTTTGATTATCAGAGGGGAAAAAAAAAGGTGGCAGGGAAGAGAGAAGTTACAAAAGCCACATGTTTGGGGTTCAACTTCCTGTTAAGATCCTCACCATTCTAACACCTTGCAAACAATTTGGGATCCCTGTCCGGGAACTGAAGCTTAACAAGCACAGCCAGGAAGAGAGTGTGCTGTAGGTTACATAGGATAATTTTCTTTAGAGACGGCGGTGCTGCAAAACCCAGGGAGCCTTCTGTTTGGCATTCAGCTGACGGTGACTTGTCCAACTGAGAGCAGAGGTAATTGTAGTAGTGAATGAGAAAGAGGGAGGAGGAGAAAGCTAAACGAATCAAGGCTAAGAGAAATCGGAAAAAAAAAATGGGAGGGTGGGAAGGGGAAACACGGGCAGATGGAAATAATGAACTTGCTGGGGAGCTGCACAGAGAAGTGTCATGGAGACATACAGCAGGGAGTATAATCTTTTTAAAAATGGGATAAAGTGAGTTAGAAGGATGGATAGTGCAATATTCCAGGAACTTTGCAATATTCCAGGATCTTTGGACTTACAGGCTGGCCTTGACTTACAACCATTCATTTAGCAACCATTCGAAATTACAATGGCACTGAAAAAAGTGACTTACGACCGTTTTTCACACTTACAACCATTGCAGCATCCCCGTGGTCATGTGATCAAAATTCAGATGCTTGGCAACTGGCATGTATTGATGACGGTTGCAGTGTCCCTGGGCCAGGTGATCAGTGTTTGAGACCTTCTGACAAGCAAAGTCAATGGGGAAGCCAGACTCACTTAACAACGGTGTTACTAACTTAACAACTACAGTGATTCATTTAACAACCGTGGCAATAAAGGTTGTAAGATGGGGCAAAATTCACTTAGCTATCTTGCTTAGCAATGAAAATTTTGGGCTCAGTATGGTTGTAAGTCAAGGACTACCTGTATTTCAAAGGAATAAGATAGTAGCTAGAGTAATACTTCTCAGTGTTTAGACCTGTGTTTTCCAAACTGGTTAACTTTAAAATGTATGGACCTCAATTCCCAAAGTTCCCTAGTCATCATGCTGGCTAGGGAATTCTGGGAGTTGAAGTCCACACATCTGAAAGTTGCCTAGTTTGGAAAACATTGAGCTAGAAACATTGGGCTAATTCATATATTGATCTGACAATGTGATAATGAGACTTTCAGGTTTTTCCTGTTATTACAAAAATGGTTGGTTACTTCTCTCCTCCCCTCCCCTCTCCTCATTTCCATTGCAAAATTGTTTACATTTGTAATTTAAACTTGCATTTCAGCTGATTGATAACCACTATATTATCCAGACTGGATTTTGTGATTGAAACTTCATTTAGGTTTAATTTAGGTAGGTGTGCTATTCTATTCTCTGTACATTTTGGATGCTCCAAAGCATCCTTATTGCTGATTTCTTAGTTGGCCTACCAATGGGAAGCCACAAAAAACAAAAAAAAAACAAAACCCATCCGACACCCAATACACCCCCTTATTTTTCTTTCACCACATTTTGCTTTATCCTCACAAGGCACAATATTCTTATTCCCAAAATGGTATTTTGCCAAAGGTGGAGCAGAGAGCATGCATATGAAATTTCTCCAGTTGTTTGATGTGCTTCCAGTACAGAGTGCCGAACTCATATCCATAGAAGACAAGGGTTAGCCACAGCTCTTTAGACTATCAGCTTTGTGGAGATACAGATGTTGACTGAGCAGTCTAGCCACCCCAGTGCAAGTTTGCAAATTAGTAATGCACAGATTGTGCTTAGCACCTATGCTCAGAAGCAGCTGGCCATTGCTACTTAGTTTTACAACCCAAGGACTCCATCCCAGTTGGGTCCAGGACAATTCACCACAGCCAATTCACTGCAGTCATCTCACCACAGCCATCTTGCCATGGCCAACCTGGGGCAGCCATCTTGCAGTCATATTGCTGTGGGCTGTGGGACACCTCGCCACAGCCAACTCACCACAGGACAATCCATGTGGGGTAACTCAACACGATAAATATTATCCACCACTGTATCTCCAACTTTATTGCCATTTTTGTCAATGGCAACATTGTTGAAGAAACAGTGGTGGATATTTATTGTGTTGAATTATCCCACATGGTATTGTCCTGCTGTGAGTTGTCCCATGGCAAGATGGCCACAGTGAGATGGCCATGGCGAGATGGCTGAGGTGATTTGGCCACAGCAAGTTATCCTATTCCTGTTCCAGTTGTTGCTGTCTCTCCCCACCCTATTATTGAAGTCACCCAAAATGACAAGTTTGTCACTGGCAGAGTTGGTTTGAATAATCTAGTCCATATCCTCATAGAAGCGTCCCTTGTCTTCATCTGGGCTTGTGAGAGTCGGTGTGTAAACACTGACAATGGTACTATATCAGGCCTTGATGAGAGAAAAGCAGAACCTAGAATACCATCTGAAACACACCTTTACAATGAGCAAAATCTCAAGAAAAACAAATGTTAATGTGACAAATTGGGGAACCTTCACAAAAAACAAAAACAGTGCTTGGAGTAACTTAGAAAACGGTACATTTTAACATTATGTACCCAGAAGAATAGACATTTGGACTTAATGCATGTCGTTGCCTTAAGTGCCTCCCCATTAAGAGGGGTGTGTGCAGGGGAGTGTGGGGGGTGTATATGAGAAACAAAGCCAGATTTTTTAGAGGTGAAATGTTCACGGCTATGGAACAGTGTGTCCTGGTAGCCATTGGATGCTGCTTACAAATTGAGGCCACCCGTATAATAGTTCATTTAAGTAGAAATGTTTGGTTCCTATTTCACGTTCTTCTAAAACTGCATTGGCTAAGACTTTACTCCCTTGACCTTCCTTATTTTATTTACATATCATTATTTCATCAGCAATAGGCCTCAAACCCGTTGCCAACATTTCCCCCCTCCTTCTCTTGTTTATTGGACCGTTGAACCTGGGTAAATAAAGGCAAAATGCCAGCCCATCTGGTTATGATAAACAGTCTGCTAAAGTGGAGGAAGATCAAGAAGTCATCTGGGTATAGAATAATATGGAGCTTATATATACATTTCTCCAGCACCGTAGAATGTCAGTGTCTTCCCCCCCCCCTTTCTAATATGTATATCCTGGAAGTCAAAGGAATGGGGTCATACTCAAGCTAGATCAGATACAAAAATCATGGTTACTATTTGTTTTAAGTTGCTCTTCCCAAGCCTGGCATCCTTCAGAAATGTTGAGCTACACATACCTGTTGAACATGCTGGTCAGGAATTATAGAGTCCAATGTATCTGAAGGACACCTCCAGGTGGGAGAGGGAGTGTTCTAAATGTTGGTGTTCTGTAGAATTTTCTACTTTGGAGAGTTAATTAGTCATAACTAATGTCTGTCTGTCGGTGTTTAACACAGTAAAGCTCTTCATGGCATGGGGCTTGGTTACTTGAAGGACTCTCTGTCTCCCAGAGTATTGATCTGACTATTTTCATCTTGCAAATTTGGTGCACTCTGGGTCCTTCAATTAAAAACAATAGCATCTATTAAGACTCCAGAGGTGTGCTTCTCAGTAATAGCACATGCCCTCTGGAATGAAATTTTCTCCAAGATCCAGATGGCCCCCCACCCTGAAGGACCAACCTCTTCACCCAGGGATTTGGCAATGAAGAGTGAAGACTGACTTGCCTTTACCTTCTTCCTAGGACTGAGAGAGAGAGAGTAAGTGATGTAAGGAAATATTTATCGCTCAGGGTTGAAGTGTGGAATGCTTGGTGCTCTCTGAGCTTTACTGTTTTCTTGCAGACATTTGTGCAACACATAGTGTAAGGACTGTAACAGCCACAATGTAGGACAGACAGGCAGAAGAAACTGTCAGCATCCTCAATCAAACTAAATTAAAAAAACACTAGGAAATTCCTGGAAGCATGGCATTCAGACAAATCAGCCATCAGTGGACACATAGGATAAACCACATTTACACACCATTCAAAGGAGACAATAAAAAAATCTAAGAAGGAAACAAAAAGACCAGAATGCATCCTCTCCAGCTGCCATAAGCTGGAGATAAGCAGGGATTAACACCAGGCAAACAATCAAGCAGAAAATAATTGCCTAATCAAGGAACTGCCAAGAAAAAAAACAGGGAGCAAAGCCCAACACTCACTAGCACTGATGATAGCAATAGTAATAGCACTTAGACTTATATACTGCTTCATAGTGCTTTACAGCGCTCTCTAAGCAATTTTACAGAGTCAGCACATTGTCCCCAACAATCTCAGTCCTCATTTTACTGATCTCGGAAGGATGAAAGGTTGAATCAACCTTGAACCAGAGAGACTCGAACTGCTGGCAGTCAGCAGAATTTGCCTGCAATACTGGATTCTAACTACTGCGCCACCATGGCTCTGATATTAACTAGTTGGATAATGCAACATCTGCAGGCAAACAAAGAAGTTCAAAGAGCATCAAGGACTGGCCCAAAGTCAACCAACTCTTTTTCTGCCCAAGTGTGACAAGAACTCATAGTCTTCCCATTTCTACCTTACTGCCTTAAATCGCTGCACCAAACTAGTTCTCTCCATTGAGGAACTACACGATTGGAATACCAGAACTCAATGAATCTTTTAATACCGTAAGAACATTATTGGAATACACGTCAATACTGATAAGCTTCAAATTTTCCTTTAAACAGGCTTCAAACCCTTCATTCTAAAGTCAACTTGAAAGGCAGCAAGTTTGAAACTCAAACAACTGATTTCAAACTGTGTCCTAGAAGTGGAAGACACTGAGTTCCTTGTCTTCCACTCTTGCCAGCATTCATTTCCTGCAGCCAAGCAATATATCAACAACGTTCCTGTTAGTCCATTAGTGTGCCTTGATCCATCATGTGGGAATAGCAGAGACTTCCTCAAAACGTCAAAAATTATCCAGAATGCTACATGCCAAATCTCAGCTTGTTACCAAGAACATCACTGAATGAGAGAGACAGTTTACAACTTGGGTTTTCCATTGTAGAGGAAGATTTAACAGTAATTGCATCAGAGGGTGATAGCTGTTTTACAATGGGTCACTATACTTTAGATGCTGATCTGTCTGCAGACAGTCTCAGAAATCCTCAGTAAGCCAGATGTTTGGAAGGAGCATGAGTGGGAAGGCCAAGGACTTTCCAGATGCAAACAATATATCTTGGATCTTCTCCATGGATATCCTGATATGCAAATTGGGAGTTCAGGTGGGAGAAATCTTGGCTCCTCCACACAGTGAGATTTTAACTATGTACATTTTTAAATCAAGAAAAATAAATGTTTGCTATGGCAAAATTGCAGTATGTGTTTCTGGTATTTCCTCATTCAAATTTAATCTGTATCTTAATCAAATTGCTTGACAATTCTGCATTTAGGATCAGGTAAGGATATAAGCCAGGAGTAGAATGAAACTTGTTGGTTGTTTCTTATAGGCTTCAAACTAAAGAAGCTCCAGACCCTCTAATCAGCAGTGATAATCTATTGATAGTTGGAACCAACGGCAGCCATAGAGGACTAGAAAGATAATTTTTGGAGATTGAGATGCATAATTGAAGCTCCTCAGGTCTCTTAAACTTTAATAGAATAACAGAATTGGAAGGGATCTTGGAGGTCTTCTAGTCCAACTGCTTGTTCAAGCAGGAGACCTTATACCATTCCAGACAAATGGTTGTCCAGTCTCTTCTTAAAATCCTCTAGTGATGGAGAACTCTAGTTGTGAGAACTCACAACTGCTGAAGGCAAGCCATTTCCACTAGTTCTCACAGTTATGAAATTTCTCTTTAGTTCTAGGTTGGTCCTCTCCTTCATTAGTTTCCATCCATTGTTTCTTGTCTTGCCCTCTGGTGCTTTGGAAAATAGGTTGACCCCCCCCCCCCATCTTTGTGGCATCATCTCTGATATTGGAATGCTGCTATCATGTCACCCTAAGTCCTTCTTTTCATTAGACATACCCATTTTCTGCAACCGTTCTTCATATGTTTTAGCCTCCAGCCCCCTAATCTCCTTTTCTGCACTCTTTCCAGAGTCTCAACATCTTTTTTATAATATGGTGACCAAAACTGGATGCAGTATTCCAGATGTGATCCTACCAAGGCATTATAGAGTGTATTAACACTTCACGTGATCTTGATTCTAACCCTCTGTTAGTGCAATTTAGGATTGCATTGGCTTTTTTGGCTGCTGCTGCACACTGCTGGCTCATATTTAAGTGATCGTTTGGTTGGTGTCCCTGAGCCCCTTCCCAAAGGTTTTGCTGAAATGTGAATGTGACAGAAGAAGTAAAGGATTCAAGCAGGCGATAATCCTGTGAATTACATTTAATTCAATTTTATTCTGGCCCACCACTTTTTTTGGCCTTCCCTGTACCAGCTCACTGGAATGCACACCCTACCATGTCCAATGGGGTCCAAATGTTGCACATCTTGGGTTCTGAGCCATATAGGGATTGGTTGGCTAGATAAGCTCTCTTCCTGTCATGCCACCCAGCAGCTATTTCAAAGGTGACCTTTTGCAGAGCAATGCTGCACCTGCATGCAGCCTTCTTGGATCCCATCACCACCTTCTTGCATAATCAGGGAAGGATAATACCAGCAAGCCAGTCAAGTCACAGGTGATGAGGGAACTCTAGAAGTTATTTCGTGAGATGGAATGGCTTGCGCTGCTGTCAGGAAAGCAAAGCCAAACCAAGCCAAATCAAGGCAGCTGAAACAAGTTTTCCCTCTTGCCTGTACAAAACCTAAGAATGTGGAGTTTTGGCACAAGAATTAAAACCCTGGCAGTGTTGCTTTAAACTTAAGTGTGCATCCACCATAAATGAAGACATCTAATCTATTCTTTCTGTAGCTTCTCCTGCCAAATCAGTGAACCCATTGTGTGGTTTGGCTTTTCGTTTCTACAATTGATTCGATCTGGGAAACCAAATTCTTCCGATTTCTTCATTCTGCCTTTCAGAGCATTTTCAGAGAGAAGACCCACCCCCTTTGTTGACTCAAAATCCCATGCGCAGTGGGAACGTTGCTTTTTGTCAGCTGCAAATGTTATTAAAAGGGGATCACTGTAACTGTCATAAATACGAACCAGTTGTCAAGCATCCAAATATACATCGCCTGACATTGGGGATGCTGCAACGGTCATAAGTGTGAAAAATGGTCATAAGTCACTTTTTTTCAGCGCTGTTGTTAATTTTGAATGGTCACTAAATGAACTGTTGTAAGTCAAGGACTACCTGTACTTCCAGATTTGGGCACCGGACAGTTAATCCTGGAGCCCATACTATGATAAAAGTCTACTTCAAGTCAAACTTGGCTTCTGGTGACTACGGAGATATGCCCATGTAGTTTTCTTGGCAACATTAAGCAAGTAGTTTGCTATTACATTTTTCAGGATGTTTGGGTTTTTTACTTCCCAATCAGTTAAAAAAAGGGGTGATCCCAAGTTCAGCAACTGTATTTCTTTTGAACGATCAGATGAGATTCTGTTGCATTCCCCAGTGCCATTGTAGATACTTTTCCCCCCTTACTTTTTCTTCCACCTATTCTCTTACTCGTCCAATTGGAAGAGGGTGGAATTGGGAAAGGAAAAGAGAAAATAGACCTCAGAGGGTATCTGGACTATGGCCCATCTCTCCTGGCACTGCCATTGTCTGGAGAACTGACTCAGTATGAATTCTGGAGTGTGTTGTTTATGTTGCTGTTCCATTCTACTCCAGGAAAGTGATGGATGATCTGGACCACAAGTTTGAATCTATAATTAAGCTGTATGCGGGTGGGTAAAAAGATAATGGTAAAGGTTTCCCTTGTCCAGTCATGGTGCTCATCTCCGTTTCTTAACCAAATGACCCAGTATTGTCTGAATATCCTTTCCTTGGTCATGTGGCCAGCATGACCATAGTTTGAAATGCGTGGAACACTTTTATCTTCCCACCAAATTGGTACCTATTTATCTACTTGCATTTGCATGCTTCCAAACTGCTAGGTTGGCAGGAGCTGGGGCAAGGAACAGGAGCTCACCCCATCTCACAGCACTCAGAAAAAGTGAGCCTGAATCCAGATGTGTCAGGTGTTTTATTGGTTGAATGAAAAAATAATCTGCAGTTGTGAAGTTGTGAGGCAGGTAGTTTGGGATAACGTTCCCCTTGAAGAACCAAGAGTTTGTTTTGAAGAACCAAGTTTGCAGTGTTAAGCTTGGTCTATATTCAACTATGCTCCAAAAGGGCTAGGTAATAGTCAATAACACTGTCATGAAAAATTCAGAGGTATAGATTACAACGTGGAGATGAAAACATGTTTGTTTCAGCAATCATTGGGTGCCTGCTTTGTAATAAACAGAGATCCTGAACAATAGAATCAGAATAGAGCTAGAAGAGACCTTAGAGGTCTTCTAGTCCAACCACCTGCTCAAGCAGGAGACCCTATACCATTTTAGACAAGTGACTGTCCAGTCTTAAAAGCCTCCAGTGATGGCAAGCTGTTCCACTAGTTAATTGTCCTCACTGTTAGGAAGTTTCTCCTTAGTTCCAGGTTGCTTCTTTCCTTGATTAGTTTCCATCCATTGTTTCCTTGTTAGTTTCAATAATTGTTTCAATAGGAGAGCAAACATGTTTTTTTTCTTTAGAAGTTGAGAGCTACAAGGTGGAAAATCCTATGGAATTTGATTTGCTAGCCAACTTGGGAAAGCCCAGCAGGTCATTCTAGTGTACCTGGGTTTAGTTCTATTATTAGCCCAAATGACCCTTGCAGGAGAACAGCAGAACTGTGGAAGTCAATTGCTGATGGACAGGGAACGTTGAGGCCATCAACTGATAGATGGTGGAAATTTGGGACTTCTCTATGTTGCAATTTCTTTGTAAGGGCTGTCTGTGATGGAATAAAGTCTAGATTTTGAGCAGGGGAGGCATTCCAGAGGAGTAAGAGGCAGCTCAATTCAGATTATTAGTGTGAAAGAAAAAAGGTGAAGACAGCCTCTCCCTAATAGTTCTCAGAGTATATGCTTGCTTTAGATAGTGGAGTGCTTCAGTTTGGCAAGACAGATGTCAGGCCACGAAATCCAACAATGATACATGGTGATTCTTCCAAGCAGATTTCTTCATTGTTCCATACCTATAGTCTGAATCTTGCCAAACTGAAGTACCCTACTGTCTATAGCAAACATTGGTAGCACGGTAGTTAGAATGCAGTATTATTGCATCCACAGCCTGGAGTTCAATCTTGATGGGGCTCAAGGTTGACTCAGCCTTCCATCCTTCCGAAGTCGATAAAATGAGGACCCATATTGTTGGGGGCAACATGCTGACTCTGTAAACTGTTTAGAGAGGGCTGTAAAGCACTGTGAAGTGGTATATAAGTCTAAGTGTTATTGCTATAGTGCTATTGCTATATTGTTTGAGCACATCCTGTTCAGATTCTGGTAACATATAGGTGTCCTTTGAAAGGTATTTGAAAAACAACAAATATAATCCTTCCAGGAAGTTTATGGAGGCATTTTCTCAGAATATGTAGCAATCTTCATATTCTGTTTACAAGTCACAAATAGGGATAGTAAAAGAAGTCCTAACCTTGCCGTGGAGATGTATTGACGATGTAAGTAAAGATGCAGACCTGGAAAGTTTTACTATGATATGGATAATCATTTGTACAATGCAGGTTATCACCTGTTTTAAATTAAGATGGAAGCACAAATTTTCAGTCTTCTGTCAGGTCACCATTTTTATTATTCTGCCATGGTTATCATTGTATTAGGTGATTTTGCGAACTGGGCTCTGGGTTTTATTGGATTAATTTCTAATAGTGTTTTATATTTATTTTGTACTATGCATTGGTAAAGATATGTACATTGTTAGTATTATTATTTTGAAAAAGATTGGGCAGCTACATAGTTTATTACTGTTCAAGTGGCCTAGAAACTAGGAGTCTGTGAGTTCTAGTCCCACCTTAAGCGTAAAAGCTGGCTGGATGACTTTGGGCTAGTCACTCTCTTTCAGCCCAACCCCTCCTCACAGGGTTGTTGTTGTGGGAAAAATAGGAGGAGGAAGGCATTTTATGTATGTTCACTACCTTGAGTTACCTATAAAGTAAGGCAGGATAAAAACAGAAATCAAATAAATGTCTATGGAGATTCTCAATTGTCCAGGTCTTGGTTATCCAAAGGTTCTTCCTTTAAAAAATCCTTCCATTCCTTCCTTCCTTCCATAAATCCTTCCATTCTCCACCATTCAGTCAGAACTGAAGAAGCTTCTTGGACAAGAAGCGAAATGTCTTCAAGCAAAACAAGAAAGTCCAGTTGCCTTTTGAAAGAAAGAAGCTTTGGGACAAACGAATAAATAAATACGGATAGGCAAGTTGCAGTGCATGCAACTAAATGCTGCCCAACAAGCATTAGTTAATTTCTAAGCCATAGAAATTGTATTATCTACAATTCTGAGTGCTGAAAGGAGAAGAAATCAGATTGAAGAGACAACTATAGAGTATTGGGGTGGTGGTTGATTGAGCACGCTTGTAATCTTGTGCCGTTATTCAATTGCCTGAGGCCCTCTGCGAATGTTGGAACTCTTGCAGGCTTTTTGAGAAGATCACTCAAGCCAGGAGCAGAAAACACCGTGCCATTTTCTATTTTGATCAGGCCAAAAGATACAACAGTGACGATGAACTGAGACGGTCCAGATTTCATCTCAGGTCTTGTCTTGCCTTTGGAAATGGAGAGAGGGCATAAAAGAAACCACCACGAAGGGAGGAAATATAACTCTGAGCAGATCACACTGACCAAGAACAAAAGGAAAAAGAGCACCAACGGTGGCCAGAGTTATTGGGAAGATAAGTGCCTTTGACAGTGTCACAGATGACTAAATGACTACACAGGAAGGGACCTGGACAACTTGTTGAGACAAATTAAATAACTGTTGAAAAAAAAAGGTGCTTCTTTAGTGACTGTTGTGGAAGGCGACATCCAGAGATTATTAAGAAGTTCTATTTGGCCTGCCAAAGCTCAGCAACTGAGTTCTAAAATAGTAGTAAAAATAATGCAGGAACATTTGGTATCTCAGCCATCACTGCTTGGACAGCATTTCAGGTTTCCTAAGGACATACGACATGAGGAAGGCCCATTGCAACATGTAGAGCTGAATTTGAAAAGATGTCTGAACGCTACAAATTTGGTGAGGTGTTGAAAGATCTGCTGGTCTGTGGAATTCTTAAAGAAGAAAATGTAAAAAGAACTTAACATGGGCTAAGTTGAGAGGGCATTTGAAGTGATAATCTCTGTGGAAATTGTTTCAAGAAGTACTATACTTTGATTTGCAACTATGGCAGCATAGTTGGAGATCAAAGCAAATGCAAATAAGTTTGCAAGAGCTTATAAACAATAACAGGTGAAATTGAAATGATTCCATGATGGCAGAGGTTTATACACATCTGAGGTTCACACACATCAAATCCAAGCAGATTTAAAAGGCTTGTAGTACTGGTTTGAATGAGGAATTTTGATTACCTATGGCATAAGATTGCCCCATTGAATAAACTGTAGGAAGGCCCCCCCCTCCTCAGATTAAAATATTCTTTATTCTTAATATTAAAAGAGGTAGAATATTATATTTCCCCAAAGAAGAAATGGAGAAAAAAATCTTAACAAAGGCAGAAAGCAACCCCAGTCTTTCTTAATAGCCTTAAGCAGAGGCCTCAAGTTTGTAGAGATGGATATTTTGTACCTATTAAGAAAGACTGGGCCAATCTATTCATAAACAAAAACTCCTTCAGCCCCCCACAGCTGATGGGATTAAGAATTTACATTCCCCCACCTAAATTCTAAGGACAGGACATGACCTTTAGGACACAATAGGATTAACCCACCACCACTGACACAAAGCTCACTACATTGCGCAACCCCCTGGAGCATCTCAATCAGAACTCTCTAAAGATCCATCCACTCACTCAGCCATTTGGTCAGCTGTCCCAGAACTATATGCTGTTGTTGGTTCTGTTCATTATTCTTTCCTAAGCAGTCAGCCTCCATTTTTTTCCTCCGGGCTTGGAACTGGACCTGATTTTTCTTTCAACAAAACTTAAGCAGAAAAGTTAAACTCTGCAAGGCCCAAGCCTTGCTGATATTTCTGAAAGTCAAGTATTTACCTTTTATGGTTACAAAGAAAACTTAGGTACAAATGGCTAATGTTTCTGGTCAGGAGCAGAGAGATGGTTGTGTAAACTATTCTCTTGAGAGGATATTTTAGTGTTGATGATCAAAAAAAAAAAAAAAAAGGACAAATTTTGCAAAATAACCAACCAAAGGGCAAAATAAGTTATGGAAGTTCATTTGCTATCACATTGACGAGGTTGCAGGATTTGCATTATTTTTGTGGGATGTGAATTGCTTCTGTTTGAATAGTGTGGTGCACACAAAACCTTTGTGATGACTTCCTTTTCACACAGAAATATCCTTCCATTTTTTTGGAGTGGAGGAGGGGGAGGAGGTAAATCCTCTATAACCTACAGATGTCAAAATGAATCCCTGAGGCTCATTAATGAGTCAGAGAAACTTACAAAACCTGGATGGCTGTTTGGTTTTAATTTCCTAATGCTGCTTGGAGCAGGAACAGCTTATTTTATATATCACTGAGAGCACTGTGCATGCTTAAAGAGAATACTGTTCCTGTTCTCTTACTGCTTTAGCCCTTACTCTGTCTTTTCTCTTTTGCTTCTATCTTTGTGGACAAGTCTCAAATATATATATAAACACGCCAGAAACAATCCCATAATCCTATGACACAGCGATCTCCTTGGAAACAATCCCTTATGGTTTCAAAAACAATTGTCTTGTATTGTAGCCTTCCAGCAACTTGAACACTGGCAGCTGGACTGTCCAGTGGCTTAATTTCTGACTCACCCGCTATAATGATCTCCATATGTCCAGGAGCTTTGAAAAAGGACCATAAGATTTTCATAGAAGTGTTTCCCACTGGATGATATCCTGGAGTCTCTGTCTGAGAACCCAGCATGCTGAGCTGTCTGGTTCTGTGATCATCTATAGATATTCTTTAATTGGCATGATTGCCATGTTTTTTTTGTGATCGCTCCTGTTCAGGTTACAATTCATTTGTAGCACCTTTTCCCAGTTTGGTTTCCTACAGCTAAGCTGAAGGTCAACTTCCATAGTCCTGTACAGTGCCAGTCAGGGATATATGACTAGTTCCTAGTTTGCATTAACTGATAGTGTCAGCTGTTCCCAATACAAGATTGCATTTTTGTAATGCTTCAGAAAGAAGGGTGGTCTTGATGCACCCTAGGCTGGTGCTTAGACCTTAGCCTAAAGCTGGCTCTAACCATGGACAAACTGACTAGGAAGTTTGGATGGTGAGGTCCCACATATATGGGCAGCAGCTGATTAAGAAATCAGGAATCTACTGGTTCAGTCCAGGGGCCCATCTGGTCTACGTCACGCAAAAAAAACTGGACAGTTTTTTCCATCAGGCCATCTCTCTGCTGAACACTTAATGTCTATGTGTATTTACTGCCTAATGTCTATGTGTATTTACCCTTGTAATATGGCTGTAGTATTATTATTTGTCCTCCTTACTATCTTTCTTATTCCCCCCTCTTTTTGGTATTATTCTGATGATGATGATGATTGTTATTCTTTGCTTTGCATATACACTGAGAGCTTCTGCCCCGGAGACAAATTCCTTGTGTGTCTAATCACACTTGGCCAAATACAGTATTCAACTCAATTCAGTTCCTATTGTTGTCTCTCATAGCATTTATTGTTGTCTATCTTAGCATTTCTGGAGGTGGCACGTCTTTATAACTGCTAAACATACTAACGATGTCATCCTGGATCCTTGTGGACAGGAGACGTCAGACATGAAAACTGGGTGATTGCACTTATACAATTCATAGGACATCTAAAGAGAGGCTATATGGGCTAGCATGGGTGGATAGACAGACAGAATCATTGGGAAACCACTAGGGTATCATTAACATTTCCCACAGATGTAGCATTTTGAGTTAATTCCAGACAACTGGATGTTAGCTTCATTTTAATTTAATTTCTCGAAATGCCTTCCCCACAGATTTGAATTCTTCTGAAATGTTGTGAAAAATTAAGAAGGGGCTTAATGCAGCTACAGACTTGACTTAGGATCACAGTTGGGGTTGGAACGTCCGCCACAAAGTAATGTGGCACTGAGTCACGCCTGATTTTATGACCTTTTTTTGCCACAGTTGTTAAGCAAACAGAAGATCGTGAAGCAAATCCAGCTTTCCCACCCCACCCCCACCCCGTTGACTTTGCTCATAGGAAGCCGGCTGGGAAGGTCACAAATGGTGACCACCAGACTCCAGGATGCGGCAACCATCGCAAATACATGCAGCTTGCCAAGTGCCCGAATCACATCATGTGACTGTAGGGATGCTGTGGTGGTTGTAAGTGTGAGGACCAGTTGTGAGTCACCTTTTCAGCACCAAATGGTTGTAAGTCAAGAACTACTTGTACTTGGCATTGTTTTTTGCATGTTGAGAACACAAGCAAGTAAATCACTAAGAGATGGACAGGCCCACTAGTGACAACTTCGTTCAGGGCATCCCCAGGCATAAATCCAACCACATGTAACTTTAACAGAGCCTTACATTTTTACTCCCTCTGCCACAAATGCAACAATGTTCTTTGTACCCATTCCATCATTGGCACAACATGAAAAACCTGAGGATGGATGGATGCCTGAAGCAAATTTGTTTTCCAGAGTTCTCCATTATAAAAATCTGAGATTGACTGCTGACCAGAAATCCTTTTGAACATTTTGGCAAATATTGTCTCCTACTATTTAACAAACATTCAGTCACTGAAGAAGACTCCAGTACTAGATTTATTCACATCAAGTTTGGAAATAGCTCAACAAATACAAACATTTGTATTACTGGTAGAACAAAATTTGGAGTGGAGGTTCAGAATGTTGAATATTGAATATTTTGACTTCTGGAAGGAGAAGTCAAACATCTCCACATTTGGATCTGACAGATCATAGATTTTGTCACTGTCACCAGCAATCAGTTTTCTCTGCAACTTCCTTTCCATGTAGAAAAAATTCTTGCAAAGAGATCGGGACATAGAAGACTGGAACATTAGTCTATAATCATTGTAGGCTTTTTTTTCTTAATTGACCAGGAGGCACTTATATATTTACTTAAGAAAAGTAGGGGTAGTCCTCGACTTACAACAGTTCATTTAGTGACCCGTCTGAAGTTACAACGGCACTGAAAAAAGTGACTTATAACTGTTTTTTACATTTATGACCATTGCAGTATCCCCAGGGTCTCATGATCAAAATTTGGACACTTGGCAACTAATTCATATTTATGAGGGTTGTAGTGTCCCGAGGTCATGTGATCTCCTTTTTTGAACTTCTGGCAAACAAAGTCAATGGGGAAGCCAGATTCACTTAACAACCACATTGCCAACTTAACAACTGCAGTCCCTCAGTTAACAACTGTGGCAAGTAAGTTCGTAAAATCGGGCAAAAACTCACTTAAGAACTGTTTTGCTTAACAACACTTTGGGCTCAATTATCATAAGCTGAGGACTACCTGTATATGGAGTATGAGTCTTCTCTGCCCCTTTAATGGATGTATAATGAATTGAATTAGAAGGTATAAATCCTGTGCAAAAGCTAAAGAGAATGTTTTGAGGAGTATAATTTCTGGTCGGAGAACATGGCTTGTAGTTACGCTTGGGTGCCAATTCTGTCCACTCTTCAATGTGCTTCTGAGTATCCAAGTCAGTTAGGGATGAGCCAGGAAAGCGTCCCCTATAACTTGCCAGTTTTCTGTGCTGCTGCCTCTTTGCGCCCATTCATAAAGGCAAACTTGGGTGAAAATTCTCCTCTAATTTTTTCTTCCAAATTTTCCAAGAAAACCTGGAAATATGCGATCTATCCTTTTTCTGAGAATTCTCCCAGGAAGCTTGGCACAGTCTAATGAAATAGGAAGAGTCAAAGGTTGCTCAACCATCATCAGTACATGTGCATGGACAATTCTCCATTGTCAAAATGAATAGAAGTTTACAGAAGACAGGTCTAAGTAATCACCAGGGTACATCCTAGGCTTGTTATGACAACCAATATACCTTTCAAATTTGACCTGGGCTTTTCTCATTGCTCTTCTGTAGTCAGCATCTCATAACTAAAATGCTGCTCACTTTTAAAACATCTGTTTGCGGCAGAGTTGCATGATACCCCTGTTACAATGACAACAGAATAACACAATCAGTTTCCAGGAGGAGGGAGAGGGAAGGAAAGTTGTAAAGAGCTGTTCCACACAACGGGAGCCAAACAGCATTGGCTGAAATTCAAGGCAAATGAAACTCAAGGATGTTTTCCCAACCTGATATTTGTAAAAATGTACATCTTTCATATTGGCAGCCAAACACATCACAAGGGGCATATTAAATACTTAAGAGTTATTTTATTTATGTACTAGTGTCTGTCATCAGTATGGGTGGAGCAGAGGGGCAGGAGAGGGGTGGAACCTACATATTAGGGAACTCCTACTGCACTTCTTTTGCTCTTGAATCTGTTTCAGCTCTGTCCCAAGCTGCAGTCTGTTTTCTTT
The DNA here is from genome assembly GCA_023970755.1 of Azemiops feae. Taxonomy (NCBI): domain Eukaryota; kingdom Metazoa; phylum Chordata; class Lepidosauria; order Squamata; family Viperidae; genus Azemiops; species Azemiops feae. The sequence goes on from JALGBA010000161.1 coordinate 43,029, forward strand.
GCCTCCTTCAGTGAAGTCCAAGTCAACTCACTGAGATCCAAGTCAACCTGGCCCGGGTTTCTCTTTCTTTTGCATCCTACCATGTGACAGGAGCAGTGCCTTTTGGCCAATCCCAAAGTACAATCATTGGTGTCCTTCCCTATTGGAAATTTAATTCAGCTGGAGCCCTTGTAGCAAAATATGCTTATGAACATAAGCAAAGTGCTGAAAGAATGTGGAGTAACTAAGGAGCAGAAGATCCTCTTTAAAGAAATGTTTGTAATATAGTTGACCTGGATGCAGAACAAGGCTAGCAAAGCAGGGCATGTGTGTAAGGTGCTCGGTGCAGCATTGCAATCCAGGCTCTGTGTTGTATGCACAGTGCTCATGTCATCACGTGGATGTTAACCCTCCCAGAGACTCCCCCCTAATAGACATTGATTTAGGAGTATCGGGTGCAAGGAATCAGAATGACCCTGTGAGCTGATCAGAGTTACTTCTTTATTGTTGCTAACCTATTTACAAAAGTCTTGCCAGACTGACTGCATTCTCTTGAGAACAGCCAGATAAGGGCTTCAAGGATTTGAAGATATAAGAAGTTCCCTTTGCCTCTCAAATATAGAGACATTTTACTACTGATAGGCTAGGTGAGAAGAAGACAGAGGGACCTCATTAATGTCTCACCTGCTGGTCAAAACTGATTGGCCTGCTTTTCATTACTGTCAACATTCTTGAATTGTTTAAAAAATGAATAAATGATGGAATCCAGCCCAAAGATTGTTTTTAAAAGAGCCAAGAAAACAAACAAATGGCTCATTGACAAGTCAACCCAGAGTTTCCACTTAAAGTACAAATGACCAGGCACAAATTATGTTCACGGTATGTAAAGATCCAGCTCTCTGGAGAAGGCTCCGATGCTGGGAAAGGTGGAAGGGAAGGGAAGAAGAGGACAACCAGCAGCAAGGTATATAGATTCAGTTACATTGGTAATGGGTGCACCATTCATTGAAAAACCTGAAAAACCTTTGGAGACAGATCATCATGGAGAAAATCAATCCATGTGAATCCTGAGAATTGACACTGAACTTGCTGGCACATAATCAGGCAATTCATTTTTAAAAATTCTTCCCATCTTATTTTTTTAATTATTATTATTGTAGTGTTTCCCCTGAAAGGGCCATTGGCATGGGGCCCTTCTATCCCTTTCCCAGCTGTCCAGCCTGACTTGGCTCAGACAGACCAATCCGTTGCCTCATAAACATGTCCTCAGTCAGAGACCTATCAAGTCCACCTCTCGTGGCAGCCGGAATACAGTCGCCATCCTCTCTTCCCTGGGGTGGGAGTCTCTTCCTCTCTTTTTGAAGGAGTGCCTCCTCTTTTGCTCATGGCAGTTTCGTTCTTTCTGCTGCCTCTCAGTCCTGTTTTTTCTCTGCTGCTCAAAGCTGTCTTCCTCCTCTCCAGCACTCTGATTTTACTCCCCCTGCTGGGGACTACATTTCCCAGAAATCTCCCCCGGGCCTCTTCCTGTCCCAATTCCAGGGGCAAGACCCCAGCCAGCCAGCCAACCAGGGAATGCTGCTAATGGAGCAGGCTACATTATTATTATTATTATTGTGTTTCTTAGCCTCAACTTAAAGGCATTCCAAGAATTAGCAATAGCAATAGCACTTAGACTTATACACTGCCCCATAGTCCCTTACAGCACTCCCTGAGCAGTTTACAAATGCCAGCATATTGCCCCCAATAATCAGGGTCCTCATTTTACCGACCTCAGAAGGATGGAAGGCTGAGTCAACCTTGAGCAGGTCAGGATCGAACTCCAGACTGTGGGCAGTGAGTTAGCCTGCAAGACTGCATTCTAACCACTGTGCCACCACATCTCCTGACTAATACTTGCTTCTGTTAGTTGGCATTGTTCAGTCTAACTGCCACCTATCCACCCTGTTTCCATGGTAGTAATAATATGCCTTCCATGACCACAGATTAGGACCTAATATTAAGGTAATCACCTTAGGGAGTAGTGATTAATGAGTCTATAAAAAATGTTTTGATTTTTTTTTTCATTCTAGCATTTTCTCATAAATGCAGGGCCTCCTTTTTTCATATCAGCCAGGTGTTGAACCAATTATTGCAACAGGAACTTGTTGCCTGATAGTCTGAAGTGCCAAACATTTATATGCCAAAAAAGAAGAGTACTGCTTAATGACAATTTTTTTCTTTAATGGTGAAAAAATGAATGCTAGTTTGATTCTACTGTTTATTTGATGGGAGGGAATTGTTGAAATCTACAACACTTTACAGAATAATTTCATTGTGTCCTTTTCTGCCTTGGATTTGGATGCTGTTGAGATGCTGGACAACCTTTTTCTTAAGAAATCCACAAACCTTAGATTGCCATGGCCAGTGTCAACATGTTTCTTGGCCAATATTCACACTTTATGTTGGCCAAGAATGGTGACTGAGTTGCTCTCTGAGGACAAAGGACCAATTGTAAAACTTCTGGAAAGCTAGATGAAGAGCAAAATATAAATCTATGGCATGACAATCCAAAGTTCTTTATTCACCGGTAATACATTTGTTTAAAAATTCTACTCTTCCTACAAAGAGTTTGAAGCAACAAGACATTTTGCTCACAAACCTTTGACACAATGACAAAGATGGAAAGAACATACCACTGTTTCTTCTTTAGAGGATCACAAATGGCGGATTTGAGCAAGTACATTAACTCTAGGAAAGACATTCGTTTGACCCCCATGTACAACAACCCTAAAAGTTTAGTTTGGCTAATAGAGAATGAGCACTTTAACAGCTGTCTAATAACACAACTGACTTTGTTTATGATGTGCTAGATACTTATGCAATGCAAGCAGTGGTGGGTTTCAAATACCTGAACAACTGGTTCTCTTATTGGATGCAGGTTTGGGCCTCCGAGGCCTAGAACGGAGTTCCGGAAGTGGCATCCATGCACTTCTGGCCAGCCATTCTAGGCCTGGGAGGCCTCCTCCAGAACTCCAAGACCTAGAACTGACTTCCAGAAGTGGCATCCACACACTTCCGGTGGGCCGTTCTAGGCCTGGGAGGCCTCCTCCAGGCCTCCGAGGCCTAGAACTGACTTCCAGAAGTGGCATCCACACACTTCTGGTGGGCCATTCTAGGCCTGGGAGGCCTCCAGGCCTCCCAGGCCTAGAACAGACTTCCGGAAGGGCATCCATGCACTTCCAGCAGGCCATTCTATATTTCCAGAAGCAGTGTGCATTCAGCCGGTTCTCCGAACTCAGCAAAATTTAGCTACCAGTTCTACCGAACCGGTGCGAACCAGCTGAATCCCACCACTGAATGCAAGACTACTACAGGATTTGCCACATTGCTTTTTCTAGTGCTCCCTTTCTAGGACTATATTATAGGGTTGTGTGTCAAAAAAGTCAGAGTGGTCTCATAGGCCAAAAGCAGAGACCTGGAATGATAGGCAAGGAGAGGACAGAGAGGACATCCTTTATTTTTTATCTACCCTCTGCTACTCCCTGTGGTCAGTAAGTCAAGAGTTTGTCCAACTAGCCACAACTTAAACCTCTAAATAGAAATTATCCTTGGCTCCATTTGCTGAGAAAGGTATAGTTAATTAGAGATCAAGTGTATTGCAGCATTATTGCAAAGCCAGAACTGAGATTCACATGCGCAAATCCCTAAGTTCTAATTTTCCATCCCTTAACTATCTCTCATTGCCCACCCCAGTGTAACTAATCAGATTCAGGCAAGATGTTTTCATAACAGTCAGTCCAAGCATGCTGCTCTCTCCTTCTTCCAGCTGGTGACCTTGAGGCAGAGTCTTGAGGAGATACAGCATTTACTTTCATTTCCCCCCAAGCCTCCCCCCCTTCATTCTTCATGGCAGTCTGTCACCCGCATAGCAGCAAAGCACAAGCAAGCATAAGGTGGCAGCTGACAGAGTTGCTGAAAAGTCAGTGTGGTATATTGGAGTTGTATCTGTAAAAGCAGGCTGTGATGAGAGTGAGGGGCTGATCCAAACTCATCCAGTGAGCTTCTATGGTTGAGAGTGGACTCGAACATAAGTTTTCCCCCTCGTAATCCAACCTCTAAACCTCTATACCAGGGGTGTCAAACTGCTGGCCCGCGGGCCGGATGCATCATGCCAAAATGCGCCCACCCCATTGCCGGCAATGGGAAAAAAGTCATGATACGTCGCGACACGTCACGTGATGGCGCGAGTTTGACACCCGTGCTCTATACTGTTGCTGAAAGACATATGGGTAGTCCTCAATTAATGATGGTGATTTGGACCAGAATTTCTATTGCTCAGTGATGCAGTCATAATGTGGGACATCATGTGAATGTGTCATTTAGCAACTACGGTTCCAGCATTTCTGTTTATTAAATGAGTTCTACACTGGCCTTAAGCATAAAGTCATGTGATCACCATTTGCAACCTCCTGATGGCTTCCCCAATGACGTTGTTTGTCGGCAGTGAAGATCATCCTGTAACCATGGGAGGCTGTGATGTTATAATTGTGAGCCGGTCATCAAGTGCTTGGATCATGATCATCTGACTATGGGGACTCTGCATAAATACAAGGACTGGTGATAAGTATTACTCATTCAGTAGTACCATAAGTTTGAATGTTTGCTGCACGAGTGGTCATTAAATGAGGACCACTTGTACTGGTTTCTTTGTTCTGTGCTTGCCTTATCAGGTAAGTATTCTCTGAGTTCCAAATATTTTAATTATCTAGCTTTTGGTTTTTAAATATTGCATTTCGGAAGGAGTAATTAGGTATGTTCATTGCCTTGAGTTACTTATAAAGGAACGAAGATGGGATGAAACTTTAATAAATAATAATAATTTAAGTTTTAAACTTGAATGTCTTTTATATAGCTCAGTTATCAGAATCTATTCTCATTATGGTGTTAATGGACGATGTCTTCTTCTCTGCTATTTATACCCATTGATCCTGAAATTATCCTAAAATTTGTATAACATATGTAACAATAACATTTAGGTATGGAGGGAGGGAGAGGGAAAGAGAGGGGAAAGAGAGAGATGGGAGGGAGTTGAGTAGCTTTAAGGAGAAAAATGGATGCTTAACTATCTCTCAAGGATCCTTTTGTCCTTCAAACACCCATGTTTTGGCTCCACTTACACAAAAGATGCTGGAAGGCCTTTGTGTAGTTATAGACAGTTGCAATAGTGTCCAACATTTGTCTAACACACAAAAGAGGCATCTGCTTCTCCAATGGGTGAATAGTTGCAGCCACTGGCTCAACCTTCACGTTGTGTCTTGCTGTCTATATTCTCTGCTATCCATATTCATGGAGTTTTACCAAATGACCTTCCACCAATGAGGAAGGATAAGAAACGCACATTAAGTAACATTTTCCCTAAGGAATGGACTAGATTGTGAACTTCCAGCCTGGTAAGGCTCTTGATGCTGTTTGAGAACATCTTTTTGACAGCTTGAATGATCGAAACATGCCCTGGGAATGGGAGTTAGAAGCAATTCAGAACTGTTTGTATGTGCCTACATCTGTGTCTGTAAATGCATGTTAAACAGCCTAATAAAAATCCTATCCCTGTTCTAAGTTTGTTTTAAGCTAGCCATGAAAAAAAAGAGAGAACAATTTACACTGAATTAAAACCATTGCTTTTGCTGCAGCAAGCTTGTTCTGAGCATCCAAAGGAGGAAGTAGAAAAAACAACAACTAATGTTAGAAAAAAAAATCATTGCAAGTCCTAAATATGGGAAGCTGGCTTTCTGCCAAACAGCTGCAAAGGAAAGAGCTCAATTTGAATCAGAGAAAAAGTGAGTGGAAGGGATACCTAAACCTCTCACTGCTGTTTTTCCTCCTCCTCCTCCTCCTCCTCCTCCTCCTCCTCCTCCTCCTCCTCTCCTCCTCCTCCTCCTCCTCCTCCTCCTCCTCCTCCTCCTCCTCCTCCTCCCCCCCATCTGATGTTTCCTCACAGTCCAGAAACCCACACATTCTGTGGGAGGAGATAATAATTGCAGCAAAGGGAAAGCAAAAGAATAGATAGTGAAAAGGTTAAACATCTCCCAATTGCTGGTTGCTTGCTCAAAGCATGTGTGTCTCAGCTGCTTTGCTGATCCAAATACGCAGAGCTGGCTTTCAATGGCTATTCTCCCTCCGAAGACCTGTGTGGGTCATCCATCATCTGGATGTTGTATTGGGAAGTCCTAGCTGGGAGAAGAGAGCTCGTACAGAAAAAGACGAGAGACACTTTTCATTTCTGAGTAATGCTTTTCCATGATAAATTGCAGCATACGGGTTCAATGAGATTTACTCCCAGGTAAATTCAGGAAAGATGTGGCCTTATCACCACTCCATACATAGACCTGATAATAATTCCCTCTGTTATCAGTAAATGATCTTACCTAACCTCTTTAATTTTATAGTTGCTTAGATTACAGGTAGTCTTCAACTTATGACCACAATTGAGCCCCAAATTTCCATTGCTAAGTGAGACAGTTGTTAAGCGAGTTTTGCCCCCATTTTGCTACCTTTCTTGCCACAGTTGTTAAGTGAATCACTGTACTTGTTAAGTTAGTAAAATGGTTATAAATTGAATCTGGCTTCCTCATTGACTTTGCTTGTCCATAGGTCGCAAAAGGAGATCACATGACCCCGGGGCACTGCAACCGTCATAAATATGAGTCAGTTGCCAAGCATCCAAATTCTGCTCATGTGACTATGGGGGTGCTGCAACAGTCATAAGTGTGAAAAATAATCATGTCATTTTTTTTGAATGGTTGTAAGTCAAGGACTACCTATATCTCAAAAGTTTGAAATGATAAGTGTTTTTGATGTAGATGTAAGATTATAAATCCTAAATTACCAATAGTACTGAACTTTTAGGGTGTTTTTCCATGGTAAATCTTTGATGGTGGATTTAGATTCCAACTGAGGCAAGTAAAAAAAAATCCTATGTTGGACCATAGGTCAATCTAGTTCTGCACCCAGTTTCCAAAAGTTATTATCCTAGTTGTGCAGGCAATGCTGCTCCTCAATTGGCTGGTGTTCAATTACGCCTGAGTCTCCATAGATTTCATGTAAAATAATTGTCACATCCAATCTGTGTCAGTCACCAGGACCAGAGATTTAGTCTTCCAAGCTTTCAGACTCATGCTGGAGACCATCTTCAGGGAACTTCTCTCTACTGGAATATGTGCTTTGGGCTATTCTATGCATCGTATTTATGTGGTGCCTTCCTATTGGTTGATTGGTGTGTTGATGGCCGGTGATTGCCTGCTGTTTCTTTGTGCTGCCAAGTTCTTGGTTCCTAAGTACCCGATAAGCTGGCAGAATATCAGCACTCCTGTTGACTGACAAGAGGACCATTTCCGAGGCTTCAATCATTTCCCTGGCTGTCTTTGTACCTGCTCAGCCAACAATCTTAGTAGCTGCTAAATTGAATATATAGAATAGAATCGCCCAAAGCACACATTTCAGTAGAGAGAAGTTCCCTGAGGATGGACTCCAGCACAAGTTGGAAAGCTCGGAAGACTGAACCTCTGGTCCCAGTGACTGACCCAGATTGGGACTTGCAACATCATCCTGGGACATGTATATTCGTCTTCATTCATAATATTTGTCAGGTCCATCAATGGTAGAGAAGTGAAAATGATAATCATGAACTTGCCTTACTTCCCTTATACTGTAAAGCCATTTAAGGTAGTGCTCACCAACATATTTGTGATAGCAAACTCTACTGAGTATCATGAAAGGAACTTATTTCCTGCCTCTACTGCCAAAATTACATTGAGTAATTCTTAGGTCTGGTATTAGGAAACACAGTTTTTATCTCCACCAGAATTAGGCAGCCTATAGACCTCCATATATTGCTATGAATATCCCATCAGTTCCACTCCAGAAAGTCACTAGTTAGGAATGTTAGGGATTATTTATGTCTAGAGAAACACCGAATTGCTCATCCTGATCTGTTTTCCACATTGTGCTTGCAAATGGCAGTAGCTAACTGAGCTTCTGGGTTCAGAAGCTAAGAAGGGTCAACCTTGGTTAGTGCCCATTTGGGAATACCAGGACTAGATGCTTATGTGGACTATCCAGGTAGCTGAAAAATATCCTCCAAGAAGGCAAAGGCAACGTTAGAATTGTCTCCAACAAAGCTGCATGGTCGCAGTCATCCAGAGTCAACTCAACTTGAGAACATCTTTACTTTTTAACACAGTTGGGTGTCCTTCAGGTATGTTGGAACTAATTCCTAGGATTCTGACCCAATGTGAGATGGAGGAGGAGAGTAGATCAAAGAAGAAATGTGTCTTATCTTCCTTCTCCAGCCTTGCTTCACACATTTTGGATCCACATATAGCCAGGACTAATTCTGAAACAAACGATGCTCTGCTAATCAAATACAGGTAGTCCTTGACTTCTGATCACAACTGAGCCCAAAATTTATGTGCTAAGTGAGACATTGTTAAGTGAGTTTTGCCCCATTTTACGACCTTTCTTGCCACAGTTGTTAAGTGAATCATTGCAGTTGTTAAGTTAGTCACATGGCTGTTAAGTGAATCTGGCTTCCCCATTGTCTTTGCTTGTCAGAAGGTTGCAAAACTGGATCACATGACCCCAGGACACTGCAACCATCATAAATTATGAACCATTTGCCAAGCATCTAATTTTGATCATGTGACCCTGGGGATGCTGCAACAGTCGTGTGAAAAATGATCATAAGCCACTTTTTTCAGTGCTGTTGTAACTGTGAATGGTCACTAAATCAATGGTTGTAAGTCGAGGATTACTTATACCTTCTCAGCTTATTCCAGGTTTTGAATATCTGTTTAAAATTTAGCCTTGTTCTCTTCTTGTTGGATTTTATGAAAACCTCTAGATACTAGAAGTAAACACCAGTTTCCAGCAAAAAGAAAAAGTCATAAGTCATGATCACATGACAATGCATTGCTGCAAATTTGTATAAATGCAGGCTAGTTGCCGAGTGCCAAATGTGATCACGTGACTGCAAAATTTCAAATACTGTACCTTTTTTCTGGGTCCATTGTAACTGTCAATTGTCGCTAAGCAAACAAGCACTAGTCAAGGGCTACCTGAAATTTGTGGTGATGAACCAATAACTTGTTCAGTTTGGTTGCCTTTTGTTTTTGTAATAGTTTTGCTCCGTGACCAGGGTAAAAGGAGTCCCTCCGGATTTTACTTCATAAGTCGTTGCCGACTATAGGGGATGGTACTCCTCTTTGTTTCAAGGCCATTAAGCCAGTGTTGTCCAAAGACATTTCCATGGTCATGCAGCATGACGTCACGGAGCACTGTTATCTTCCCACCGAAGTGGTACCTAATTACTCGCATTTGCATGCTTTCTGCTAGGTTGGCAGAAGCTGAGGCAAGGACAGGAGCTCACCCCATCGCGTGATGCTCGGGTCTCAAACTTAGGCTGCCAGCTTTCCAGCCAACAAGCCCACCATCCCGCCCAGTGTCAAAAATCTCATCAAAATCTTACCTGAACATACATTTGTGTTCTTTTGTGAATGCTGGGATTCCCAGTGGTTTTCTTTTTCTTTTTTCTTTTGCTAAGCTAGTTTTGTATTACATGGCTCTCTATTAACTCCCTCATTCCTTCCCTCCTTCCCCTCACTAGGTAGACCAAAACAAGAAATCAGCAGACCAAAAGAAGACTAGAACTACACTTTATGGAGAGCCAGTTCGGCATAGTGGTAAAGATACTGGCCTAGAAAGCAGGAGACTGTGAATTCTAGCCCCACCTTAGGCATGAAAGCCATCTGGGTGATTTTGGACTAGTCGCTTTCTCTCTCAGCCCAACCCACCTCACAGGTTGTGTGGAAAAAGAAGAGGGAAAAGTAGTATTATGTCTGTTTGCTGCCTTGGGTTTTATGAATAATAAAGCCGGGATGAAAATCAAATAATTAAAATAAGCTATAATAACAGCATCTTGCAAGTCTGGTTGTGTTGTACGTCCCCCTCTTCTTATACCTCTGCGAATCAGGAAGGTGTTTACCCAAACTGCTTCTGAATATTATCTTCTCTCTCAGAACTTACAAAAGTATTTCAGCCTCTTTTGCTTAACTCATTGATTTTGTGTAATTTTATGATTTTTCTTATTCTCTAATGTCTTCCTTCCTTGAAATCTTTTTTTTTTCTGAGCATGAGATAAACTATATGCACCTTCCTTCCCTCTTAAACAGTACAGTTTTCTAAGCCAGAGGTCTCCAACCTTTTGGGCACCAGGGAGAGAGTTTTTTCCACGGACTGGAGGGGGCGTGGTTTTGTGTGCTGCCTGCATCCTGTGGATGGGGCTTTCCTTGTTTTTGTGGCCTGGTTGCTGGCATGCCATGGCCTGGTACTGATCCACAGACCGGGGGTTGGGGACCCCTGTTCTAAACCACCTAAATCACTGCAGTTGGCAAGATCTGTCATCAATGAAATTCCACTCTCATTATCTAAAATCTCAGCCACCAACCCAGGATGCAAAGGGAAGGATAAATGCAAAGGGAAGGAGAAAGGAGAAAGGATGAAGTCAAGTTGGCCTTGGTCTTTGGGACCACACCAGCACATTCATTCATGCGGTTTTCTTGGCAAGGACACTATAATGGTTTGCCATTGCCTACTTCACAAACGTTTTTGTTTTACTTGCTTAACCTATAGCCCAGATTGCCTTTGATGTTATATAATTAGCATGCTGTAGCCATTGGCTTTTGGCCCTCACAACATCTGCACCACTGATTCACCTTTTGTCCTCTGGATTGAAAGGATTCTTTCCAAAATAAGTTCCTGAACTCCTTCTTCCCATTAAGATATACAGTACTTCCAGGAATCTGCTGAGCAAATGCCTGCTCTGATTTAGTAGAAGATGGGGAGAATTGCCTGTTCTTTACAAGGATCACTTGTTTCTTCATCTTCCCCCTTCCCTATGAATAGAATAGAATAGAATAGAATAGAATAGAATAGAATACAATACAATACAATACAATACAATACAATACAATACAATACAATACAATACAATACAATAGAATCTTTATTGATAATGAAGAGAAGAGAAAAGAGATTCTTTATTGAGAATAGAATAGAATAGAATAGAATAGAATAGAGTAGAGTAGAGTAGAGTAGAGTAGAGTAGAGTAGAGTAGAGTAGAGTAGAGTAGAGTAGAGTAGAGTAGAGTAGAGTAGAGTAGAATAGAATAGAATAGAATAGAATAGAATAGAATAGAATAGAATAGAATAGAATAGAATAGAATAGAATAGAAGGGACTTTAGAGGTTTTCTAGTCCAAGCAGGAGACCCTATACCATTTCAGACAAGTGGCTGTCCACTCTCTTCTTAAAAGCCTCCAGTGTTGAAGCACTCACAACTTCTGAAGGCAAGTTGTTCAACTGGTTAATTGTTCTCACTGTTAGGAAGTTTCTCCTTAATTCCAGGTTGCTTCTCTCCTTGATTAGTTTCCATCCCTTGTTTCTTGTCTTGCCTTGTCTTGTCTCAGGTGCTTTGGAAAATAAGTTGACCCCCTCCTCTTTGTGGCAGCCCTTCAAATACTGGAATACTGCTATCATGTCAAGATTTGAGTTTGGTCCTTCTTTTCCCTAGACTAGCCCAGGGGTAGGCAACCTTGGCTCTTTTATGACTCGTGGACTTCAACTCCCAGAATTCCTGAGCCAGCTGGCTCAGGAATTCTGGAAGTTGAAGTCCACGAGTCATAAAAGAGCCAAGGTTGCCTACCCCTGGACTAGCCAAACCCAAATTTTGTTGCTTTCCTGTCTGCAAAACTCACCATCACTTTGCTTCTGTGGGAAACATCTCAGAACAAAGGAGCCGAGATATGCCAAAGGATCTTTCAAAACTTGTACAAAATAGTTTAGACCCTTTCGCCTTTTTTTTTTTTTTTTACCCAAGTTACCTTTAACCGGCTTTGTAAAGGCTTTATTCTCCAGTTATTTTTCCCGTGTCTTATTCCCATTCCGTCTGCTGCCAAGTCTCATGGTTTAAGTTGAAAAAAGAGGCAAGGATATTTCTCAGATGAGATGTAAGAAAGAAGTGCAGGAGGACTCATTTCCCAGTAACGTGATCCTCTTGCCATGAGTGAAAAAGATTTCATTTAATTAAAACAGGAAAAGACAGGCCTGCTTAGTCATACAGAGAAACCCACGTGCCAGAGGCCACATGGAATCTAGCAGGCTTCACAATGCAAATTCCCGTATTGTATGAGCCAAGTCCTTACTTTCCACAATGTTTATTCCACCCTCATTCATTCTGTGTCACCTTTCTGGAGATCGGGGCATGCAAAAATATTCCTTCGTTTTTCTGAATTAAATTTCTACTGGTGCAGCCAATATTTGAAAGCCAGGAGCATAAAAGGAATGGAACAGTCCAATAAGAAAATGGTAGGATGGCTTGCTTAGACCCCAAGCCACATTTCTGTAAAAGAGAGGCGCAAACCACAAATACACAGCTGGTCTTCACTGGAAAGTTCATCCTTTCAGGCAGAGCATCTTAGGTGCGGTTGCAAAGTTTAGAATAGAATAGAGCTGGAAGGGACCTTGGAAGTCTTCTAGTCCAGCCCCCTGCTCAAGCAGGAGAATCTATACCATCTCAGACAAGTGACTGTCTAGTCTCTTCTTAAAAAACTCCAGTGATGGAGTGCCCACGATTTCTGGAGGCAAACTGTTCCACTGGTTAATTGTCCTCACTGTCAGGAACTTTCTCCTTAATTCCAGGTTGCTTCTCTCCTTGATTAGTTTCCAACCATTGTTTCTTGTCCTGCCCTCTGGTGCTTTGGTGAATAATGTGACCCCCTCTGCCTTGTGGCAGCCCCTCAAATACCGGAATACTGCTATCATGTCTTCCCTATTTCTTCTTTTCTTTAGTCTAGCCAAACCCAAGTCCTGCAGCCTTTCTTCGTATGTTTTAGTCTCCAGGCCTTTGATCATCTTAGTTGCTCTTCTCTGAATTTTTCCAAACTCTCAACATCTTTTTTGTGATATGGTGACCAAAATTGGCTGCAGTATTCCAGGCCTGGTCTTACTACGGCTTTGTAAAGTGGTACTAGTACTTCATGTGATCTTGATTCTATGCCTGTTTATACAACCAGGATTGTATTAGCTTTTTTGGTTGCTGCTGCACGCTGCTGGCTCATATTCAAGTGATCGTCCACTGGGACTCCAAGGCCTATGTTTTCAGTTGTATTTGGGTCTTATTAAACATAAGAATCTTCATGATATATTTCTGTTGATGATTTCCCATCAGCTCGTTGAGCAGAAAGAAATGTAGAACGTCCAGTTTGCTTTGAGGAAGGGGAAACTTTTTCTTTTGAAGTGTCATTACTTATCACTGAAGGGGAAAATGTGATATATCGTATTGCACCTATTGTTCAAAGGCAATATGCATTATCCCTGTAGTTCCTGCAATTGTATTACATGGACCCCTAAATGGCATAGTGCAAATCCAGCATTGCATCTACCCTTAGTAAAATAATTGGATCCCTTCTTTACCAGGCAGTCAAAAGCCATATTAACTGAGGAAGTATTCTACTTTTCACATACAAGGGCTATGTGAACAATCAAAAGATTGTGATTATTTGAAACAAAGTCATCTCCCTTTTGATCTCAGATGTATTTAAGTCCCCTTGCTTATTTTCTTGGGTTGAATATTTGCTTTGACTACAAAATAGGGTGCGATTGTTTTGACTTCCGAAGGCAATAGTTACCCTGTTCTTGCTGAAATTGTCACATTGTCTTTGAAAGATCTCTGTAGGAAGACTTCTGACTTACAGGAGAGGCCACAATGAGGATATTGGAAGAGCATGGGAAACGGCTGTTCTCACTTACAACATTTGAGGTTGATATACAACACATGAATGAAAGCTTTTCAGGGTCTAGTAATGGGGTAAGTTTAGGATAGATTGGAATTTGTTCACTGAATTTTACTTTTTCTTGTTTCATATAGTTTTGAAACTCTTTCTTGATAAATTAATATGGTCAGTTCTAACCATCTGTCTAAGAAATTTACTACTTTGGGTACAGTACAATTTGCATGTTGCATAACTATCACTGTTTCCAGATCTGAGAGTTGAGAATTGCTAAACAGATTCAGGAAAATCCCATTGTTTGCAAAAGTACAATGTATGTATGTACTGTATATAGATAGGTATGTACTGTATGTATGTAAACTCCTTTTCCCTTCCTTTCTTCTCTTATGCTGTCCAACTGCTTCTTGATCTCCAAATCATTTTTTACTTTCCTTATATTGGTATTAGCAGACAACAAGGAATCCACCATTTCTTCACACCTGGCTTGAAAAAGCATCCAACTACTTAACATTTAAGGCATTGAGTAACAAGTATGTGACCACTTTCATAGACATCCATTCACATGTGTGCCATTTCCTCCTCCTTCACCATCACCATCACAGTTGGCTATAAGATTTGGGGTAGTAAAGATGTGTGGACTTCAACTCCCAGAATTCTCCAGCAAGCATGAATTCTGGGAGTTGAAGTCCACACATATTAAAGTGGCCAAGTTCAGAATAACAGAGTTGGAAAGGACCTTGGAGGTCTTCTAATCCACCCACCCCCTTTTTCAAGCAGGAGATTTTATATCATTGTGGACAAATGGCTGTCCAATCTCTTCTTAAAAACTTCCAGTGTTGGAGCACCCACAACTTCTGGAGGCAAGTCATTCCACTGATTAATTGTTCTCACTGTCAGGAAATTTCTCCTTAGTTCTAGGTTGGTTTTCTCCTTGATTAGTTTCCATCTATTGCTTCTTGTCCAGGTGCTCTGGAGAATAGGTTGACTCTCCTTTGTGGCAGCCCCTTAGATATTGGAACACTGCTATCATGTCACCCCTAGTCCTTCTCTTCATTAAAGTAGACATACCCAATTCCTGCAACCGTTCTTTATATGTTTTAGCCTCCAGGCCCCTAATCATCTTTGTTGCTCTTCTCTGCATTCTTTCTGTCACTCATTTAGGATCTAATGTCACTCATCTAGGATAAACATGAAATCTGATGACATAAGATACCTGTAATATAGATCATATTTAATATTGTGCATAATAATGGTGGGATTTTGGCAGATATTTACACAATCGGATCTGCAGCTGGACTCTTTCCTAATGCCTGAGGCTCCTAGAAGCTGTTGCTTATACAAGTGTAAAATAGATCTAGAGGTCTATTAACTTCCTTTCTAACAATTAATCTCTTCACTCCTCATTCAGACCTCATTTCTGGAACTTCTCTTAGCATCAGTCACACGAGCCATACAGTTTTTGCTGCTGTAATGAAACATATCTAATGTATAAATTTAGTTGATATATATATCATTGCAAATTTAATTTTATATACTGTGCCTGTGTGCATTAAAATTAAAGCTACCTTTAATCAATTAGAGCATAGTGTCATTTCCCAAAGACAGTGAGTTATCAGGTGGAAGTACAAAAGAGGTATTCCTATGAAAAAAGGCGGGCTTTGCCAATTTCCCCCAATACACCTAATATATTATGAAAAACTATATACAAGCACACAAAAGGAAACAAGATGGCATATAACGTTAATGGACAGAAATAATCCTCTTTCTGGGTCATCAAAGATATCACCAGGTGATATAATTTTTTAAGGGTACGTTATAATTTCTTGAAACAAGAAGTTAAAGGATGTGATACTATAGTTTTTCTACTGTTAGATGGGGACAACCTATACACGACATTATTATGCATCACTAAAGTGCCAATTTTTCCTCAAAATAAGTAGCTGGTTTAAGCCAATTTATCTTGTGCATTTTGCTGTCAGAGCAATCTGGAAAAAAAAAAAGATGGGGTTCAAATCAAATTCACAACAGCAATAACACAACCCATTGTTTAGTCATGGAGAAGGTGAAGAACTGTCTGTGGAAAAAAAGGGACACAAATGTGTGAGTGAGATAACTAACGGGTGTGCAGATAAGATAGTGGTGTGTGAATGGAGCCCATATGCAAGCAAACTGGGTGGACATGCACACTACTGATAGGGGAATGGATACGAGAAGGGAAGAAAAGCTACGTGTGGGCATTTTTGCGCACTCCCCAAAACCCCACTATTTACAGAGTAAATAAACAATGGCCTTATCTTTGTTTTCTCTTAGTGGACTGAATTCACCAAAATGGATTATACTCAACTCTACTTGGATTTAGGACCGCCAACATGCTATTTCCTTCTTCTGGATGTATTGCCATTCTGCTTTCTACGGGGTTACTACTGTCTTTTTCTTCCATGAGCAAAATCATCTGTTCTGGCTCCTTAGCAACTTCGCCACTTGCCCGGTGTTACTGTCTGACTTTATTCACAGCTGTCTGAGATTTTCCTTTGGAGGGGGGAGCAATCATGAATCACTCCCCTGCCCATTGAAATCCACCTTGAAGCATCCACTGCCCAGCACTGATTTACTTGTAAGTAGCCCTGTTAGGATTCATTGGATTCCTTCAGGTAACTGGGTAGGAATTTGCTGTCAGGCATATTTCAGAAGCAGTAAAAACAAGACATTCTAGCCAAAAATTCATTTCCCCCCGAGTTCTTTATTGTAGGACATTGTAGGACATCTACTTTGCAGTTGCTCAGAAGTTTTATCCCCCAAAAAGAGGACTCCGGTTTTCAGTCTGATTTTCAGATATTGGAGAGTTCGCTGAAAACCGGTGTGGGCCATATTTTTTGAGTGCAGATGATTGTTGAAAATTGTGGACGCTGGTGCTGCTGCAGGCATGGTGGTGGTTGTGGGGGTTGAAATTGTTGCTATAAATACAATCAAAACCACACCTTCTTTGCAAGCAAAAAAGGGATGAGGCTTTGATTCCATAGCCACAGTCACCATTTTGATTTTTTTAAATCTCACTCCATAAATGCACCTATCCTTACAAATCTTTCTGTTGCTCTAAACCAGATGTGTCCAGTCTGTGGATAAACTTTTCCTGGTTGCCTGAGATTTCAGGCAGAGCATCTTAGGTGCTGTTGCAAAGTTTAGAATAGAATAGAGCTGGAAGGGAACTTGGAGGTCTTCTAGTCCAGCCCCCTGCTCAAGCAGGAGAACCTATACCATCTCAGACAAGTGACTGTCTAGTCTCTTCTTAAAAATCTCCAGTGATGGAGCGCCCATGATTTCTGGAGGCAAGCTGTTCCACTGGTTAATTGTCCTCACTGTCAGGAACTTTCTCCTTAATTCCAGGTTGCTTCTCTCCTTGATTAGTTTCCAGCCATTGTTTCTTGTCCTGCCCTCTGGTGCTTTGGTGAATAATGTTACCCCCTCTGCCTTGTGGCAGCCCCTCAAATGCTGGAATACTGCTCTCGTGTCTCTCCTATTTCTTCTTTTCTTTAGACTAGCCAAACCCAAGTCCTGCAGCCGTTCTTCGTATGTTTTAGTCTCTAGAGGAGGCTTCTTCGACTAGAAGACCTTCAAGGTCTCTTCCAGCTCTGTTAGCTGGCAAAGGAAGAAAGCCAGAGCAAGGCTGAAGAAAATAATGGCTTTGATTTATTAGAGGGGATATTATATTACTAATTAGAGGGTTGAATATGGTGGAAAATAGATAACTTTTAGAAAATAAAGTAACATTATAATTGAATAGCTAAGATGTGTAACAAGACTATTAGGCTTTGGTATGAAAAGGGAAAAAGGGAGAAGTTGAGATAAGGGAAATTTTGATCACCTAACATAAAATATTTGGAAATCATAAATAACAGTGTGTTGTTGTTTTTGTTTTCTTTTCTTGTCTTTAAATATTGATGGGAAATTAAAGTTTATGTATAGGCTAAAAAGTATTGATAAATGTAATAAAAATGTTTTTACTTAGTTGAAAATAAGAATTTTGTTCGCCCAATATGAAATATTTATGTATATTACAGAATTATTGGTTAACCCAGGTAACATATATAATGGTTTTGATTTATTAGAGGGGATACTGTATTATTAATTAGATGGTTTAACATGGGGGAAAATAGATAACTTTCAGAGAACAGAACAAGACTATAATCAAATAGATAAGATGTGTATTTAGAATATTAGACTTTGTTATGAAAAGGGAAAAAGGAAGAAGTTGAGATAAGGGAAACCTTGGTCACCTAAATATAAAACACTTGGAAATTATAAATAACAAATGTTAATTTGAATATTGATGGGAAATTAGGGGGGGGAAGCAATAACAGGACATTGATTGTATATAAGGATCGAATGCAAACGCAATTAAGATATGTATAAGCTAAACACTATTGATAACTGTAACAAAGATGTTATTATTTAGTTGACAATAATAAGAACTATATTAGCCTAATATGAGATAGTAGATATGAAGGGAAAAAGAGAGGAAATATGATGTTGTAACATGAGGTTTATACTAAAGATTTATATATGCTATTGAACTATTGATTAACCCAGTCATCACGTTGCTTTTTAAATACTCAATTGTAAAATGAGAAAATTAATAAAATTTTATATATATATAAAAAAAGAATTAATGGATGGAAACTAATCAAAGAGAGAACCAACCTAGAACTAAGGGAAAAAAATCCTGTTAATCATTGGAACAATTTGTCTCCAGAAGTTGTGGGTGCTCCAACACTGGAGTTTTTAAAGAAGAGATTGGATAGTCATTTGTCTGAAATAGTATAGAGTTTCCTGCTTTGGACTAGAGCTTTGGACTAGAAGACCTCTAAAGTCCCTTCCAGCTGTCATATTCTTTTTTTGAAGAAGAACCGGTCAACAAAATGGGGAGGAGAATTTTTCTGCATAGCCCTTTTAGCATTCCTTTATCAGCCCAAACTTATTTCCACAGTGAGTCACTAAGTAGAAGTAGGCTCAACTTTGCACAGTGTTCTTTGAGATCATGTCAACATGGTACTAACATTTGGGAACAATCTATAAGTAAGCTCTCACACTTTATGGGCTCCAGGTGGTATGCCTTCTCCATCATTTTGCCTGTCCTTGGAAGCAGCATACCCTCAGATGACTCAATCTCAATTGGCTTTCCATAACCCTTAAAAATGTGTTTTTTTCCCTTGAACTCTGGGCTAGGTTCTCAGATACGCCTGCCCGGAAACTTCATTGGGACTGTAAATATGTTGCGTTTTCAGTCTTGGTTTACATTTTATGTTGTTGTTGTTGTGATTCTTACATGATTGTTTTGTTTTTAATACCATGTTAACTGCCAAGAATCACGATTTGTGAGTGGGGCAGCCATATAAATAAATAATTCAATACTTCTTTTATTATTATTATTTCAACTGTAGGAAGAGCCAGATTTGAGTGGGAGATGAAGAAGGGAGTTTAGCAGTTTATGACTTTCTGTTTTTCCAACAGAAACCACTTTTTTTACATACATACAGAGAGAGAGAGAGAGAGAGAGAGAGAGAGAGAGAGAGAGAGAGAGAGAGAGAGAGAGAGAGAGAGAGAGAGAGAGAGAGAGAGAGAGAGGGAGACTGCAGGCAGACTCTTACTCCAATAGATAGAAAGATAGTGTTCCTATATGGTCTCTCTCACTTCTTCTTAACTTCCTCTTTTACCACTTTGGGTGTCAAGGGATCTCTCACCTTCACCCAAAATAAATAGTAGGACCAAGAGAACAAATTTTATTTGGGAACTTTCTTACAAAAAGAAAAAGGACGGATCTTACTTCTGCACCTAAGAAGACATACCAAATGACAGTAACATCTTTAACCGTTTGACTTCTGCTGGTGGAGAAAGCCTAACAGCACATACAAAATGTCTATGGAGATTCTCAATCCTTCAGGTCATGGTTGTCCCAAAGGCGCTTTTCAAAAGGTGACTGGACATTCTTGTTTTTTTTTTTTCTTTGAAAACTTTTCGCTTCTTGGATGAGATGCAGAACGTTTTCAAGGAAAAAACCCAAGAAGGTCCAGTTGTCTTTCGAAAAGCACCTTTGGGACAGCACATACACAAGGTTAGGCCTACTTGGAATGTACAAGTAGTAAACACATGTAGGATCTAATCTGGGTCGGTCACCGGGACCACTCATGCAGGGAGCTTTTCTCTGTGCCATCCTGCAACTCCCTGCAACATTATCCTGGGACATGTACATTTGCCTTCATTCTTAGTAAACGCATTCTGGTTGTCAAGTGCCCAATTTTTTTTATTATAATATTCTATTAGTTTTCTAATTTTACAATTAAACATTTAAAAAGCAACGTGGTGACTGGGTAATCAATAATTCAAATAACATACATAAATCTTTAGCACAAATCTCAAGTCACAACATCAGATATTTCCTCTCTTTTTCCCTTAATGTCTACTACCTCACATTAGGCTAATATAGTTCTTATTATTATCAACTAAGTAAAAAACCATCTTTGTTACATTTATCAATAATTTTTAGCTTATACATACCCTGATTGTGTTTGCATTCAATCCTTATATGCAATCAATGTCCTGTTATTGCTTTTTTCCCAGGCTTTAATTTCCCATCAATATTCAAATTAACATTTGGTATTTATAATTTCCAAGCTTTAGGTGACCAAAGTTTCCCTCGTCTCAACTTCTACATTTTTCCCTTTTCATAACAAAATCTAATATTCTAAATACACATCTTATCTATTTGCATATAATCTTATTCTATTTTCTAAAAATTATCTATTTTTCACCATATTCAATCCTCTAATCAGTAGTATAAATCCCCTCTAATAGATCAAAACCCTAGTTTCTTTCAGCCTTACTCTGGCCTTACTCTTGCTCTGGCTTCATTTAATTTTGTGTCAACAATATTGAAGAGATTTACTACTACCTTCTTCAAAAAAATGGTTTTTACTTCCAGAGAACTGTATTTGCAAGATTTAATGCAGAAGAATTGTGTTGGTGATTAATCCAGAAATTCTCCTAGTGGATTATAAAAATCTCCAAAAATCAATTACAGGTAGTCCTCAATTTACAACCCTTTGTTTAGTGACAATTCAAAGTTACGACAGCACTGAAAAAGTGACTCATGACTGTCCCAAAGGTGCTTTTTCAGGGGGCAATTGGACTTCCTTTTTCTTTGAAGACGTTTCGCTTCTCATCCAAGAAGCTGACTGGATGGTGGGGAATGGAAGGATTTATATTCCTTGAAGACAGCTAGTCATTTGCATTTTTTCAAAGAGTCCTTGAGGCCATTTGGAGGTTTACCTGTGTCCTCAGGGTCAAATGAGGACAATGCAAATGGGTGTGGAGCCTTCTTGGCTGCAGGATGTTTTCTGCCCTGTGTCCTTTCACTGTTGAAGAGAGGTGCAAGCTATTGGGGACGAGTCTGTGTTGTCTGCATCTCAGACTGAAGCGCAAATGGTTCCCATAGTCTGCATTTTTTTCTGGAAATCTGTCCATAGACTTGTAGCTATGCACTTTGGGATGAACACCCTTTGAATGGTGTGGGCGTATGAACAGATTTCCAGAAAAAAATTGCAGACTACAGAAACCATTTGCACTTCAGTTTGAGATGCACTTTTGGGACAGCCATGACCTGGATGACTGAGAATCTCCATAGACTTATGACTGTTTTTCACACTTATGACCATTGCAGCATCCCCATGGTCATGTGATCAAAATTCAAATGCTTGGCAACTGACTCATATTTATGATGGTTGCAGTGTCCCGGGGTCAAAAGGGATCACCTTTTGCAACCTTCTGACAATCGAAGTCAATGCAGAAGCCAGATTCACTTAACAACTGTGTCACTAACTTAACAATTGCAGTGATTCACTTAACAACTGGTAAAATGGGACAAAACTCACATGAGAAATGTCTAACTTAGCAAGATACATTTTGGGTTCAATTGTGGTTGTAAGTCAAGGGTTACCTGTATAACATAGTAGAACTGAGTCTTCTGATATTATTCCTTGATGTTAATCAACTGTCCACAAGGTCATATAGTTTTACCTTGAGGACTCTAGTGTAACTTTGTGAGTTAAAAAAAGTAAGATTTGTAAGAAATCTCATATAACAACCGGTCCGTACTAGGCATCATGGCTAGATTCAAGAATAAGAAGTCCTCCTAACCTTGAACTCCAGATGTTTTCCAGTATCCCTAGCCAAATCCTTCTGGGTTTTTTTGTTTGTTTTTTGAACAACATCAGCAAAAATGGAAACATTGGCAGAAGCTTTTCTTGACACATTTCCAAGGGGAAGCAAAACTGGAAAGACAGCTTCATTTAAAATCAAAAAAATCTTCTGGAGATAGGAAATGGTATGGCTGGTCTTTCAACAGTGTACTTTTTTTTTTTTCCTTCTTAAGACTTTGCAAGATGCTGTGCACTGCACAGCCTTTCTTTGATTAAGCAATTAAATGAAACTGCATCAAACCTGTTAATGAATGATGGAAAATGAAGGTCACATCAGATGTTTTGATTTTTGAGGACATTTTGGTTAATCCACAGTTTCCTGGCATTGCTCCTTTTTGGGCTACTTGAATATAACAACGTCAATACAACATCAGCAACCTTGCTTTGGTAGGGGGAAGAAAAAGTACCAAAGAGAGTTTGCAGCCAAAAGGGCTTTCTTAAGAGAACACAACACAAAAGACTTTGGTGATATGCTCTTAAGTCAGGGTAAAGAGCTAATGCTTCTCAGGAAGTGGCCATTATAGCAGAGTTTTTAGGAAAAACTTCTTGGGGTAATTGTTAAAGGCTCAGTTGCCTTTTGAAATTCAGCACTGTTTTTTGCTCCTTACAGGACTTGCGGTAGATCAAACTGCTTCAGCAGTGGTTTGTCTGGAAGACTTTGGGAAAGTTTCCAGATCTCACCACTGAGCATTTATTTAGTCTTTCTAAGGGAGTGGAAGAGACTGTAAGAGAATAACAGAGTTGGAAGGGACCTTGGAGGTCTTCTAGTCCAGCTCAAGCAGGAAGCCTTATACCATTTCAGACAAATGGTTGTCTTATCTCTTCTTAAAAATCTCCATTATTGGAGCACCCACAACTTCTGGAGGGAAGCCGTTCTGCTGAGTAATTCTCACAGTGAGGAAATTTCTCCTTAGTTCCAGGTTGCTTCTCTCCTTGACTAGTTTCCATCCATTGCTTCTTGTCCTGCTCTCAGGTGCTTTGGAGAATAGCTTGACTCCCTCTTCTTTGTGGCAACCCCTGAGGTATTGGAACACTATCATGTCACCCCTAGTCCTTCTTTTCATTAAACTAGACATACCCAATTCCAGCAACCGTTCCTTATATGCTTTAGCCTCCAGTCCCCTAATCATCTTTGTTGCTCTTCTCTTTCTAGAGTCTCAACATCATCTTTATATCGTGATGACCAAAACTAGGTGCAGTATTCCAAGTGTAGTCTTATCAAGACTTACTAAAGTGGTACTAATACTTCATGTGATCTTGATTCTATCCCTCTGTTAATGCAGCCTAGTACTGTGTTGGGTTTTTTGGTAGCTGCAGCACACTGCTGGCTCATATTTAAGTGATTATTCATTAGGACTCCAAGATCCCTCTCACAGTTAACACTATTGAGCCAGGTACACCTAGAGAACGAGGATTGTAATTTCATACCCCGTGCAAGCATGCTGAATGGTAGTAGAATCAGGTATGGGCAGCTTATCACATTCTTGAAACTATACCCCATGTGGCAGTTAGGTCCACTCCTTCATACTATGTATCTGGGTCTTTACACTTAGATTCTTCATAGTCACATATTTGTATTTTTCAGTGAGGCAAACTGGCAGCCCCTTCCAAGGACTCGTCATTGAATTTACATCCAAGGTAACTTACTAGAGAAATGTTGTGACTGAAGATCTCATTTCTGTATGATCCATGACGATCTAGGAAGAATGGTCTCTCCATGTATCCCCACGTATATAAAAATTCATTTTTGTACTACTGCTTGTCTTGAGGAGGGGACTGTGAAAATGGGAACATGTTAATTACCTTGGAGATTTCAGTATGATTTATTACATTTCTTCTGTATAAGAGGGTGAAAGCAAGGAAACAGAGATGTGCCATTTCCAGTTCAGGTTTAAAATAGACTTTCAGACACTCTGAAAGAATTCTGAACTTGAAACAGGGCTTGTTTGTTCAGTGCCCACAGTAATATTTATGAAAAGGGGGACTGTATAAATTTGATAAATAAATGCATAAAATATTTTGGGGGCTCCCCGCTTCTTTTCAGGTTGTGATGCAGAATATCAGGTTTTTAAAAATCTTGACTGTGACCTTTGTAAATGCTTTCATTCATATCTTAGTGATGAATGAAAAGTTGAGTTAAAAGCCGGGTGGGAATTTACATAGAGCTCCAACGTGGGAAGAGGAAGATAACCTGCAACTTGGGAGACTGAAAGAATCTCCTGTGCAAAAATAAAATAAAAAGTAAATAAGAGAAATCCCAACCTCCAGGTAAGATAAGTCCTACAAATGTATTACTGTACTCTTTTCCTGTTTTTCAATTTGCACCGTGGAAAGAAGTGCAGCTCCAGTTTAATTATAAGGTTGAAGCTGACTTAGCTTGTTTCAAATTCCAGTTAAATTGAATCCAGCCTTAGAACAGATTCATAGAAATCATGCTAAGAACATGACTTAAATTTTGCTGGTTTCAGAGGTCCTGTTTACTAACCCTCTGTTTGCATGTAGAAAATACAAAAATCCAAACAAAAGTATTTATTAAAAATGATTATTTGGGGTAATCCTTCTGCACTGATCCAAACAGCCAAGTTGCCGGTGTTACCCCCACATTGTCTCCAAGTCAACTTTGGGGTTTGTATAGCTGCTTCTTAATACAAGCAGTTTGAAACTGGACCTACTGGTTTGTTTCCAAGTTTAGACTACATGATGGGGAAAGGTTTCTCTCTTATCCCTGTCTTTTTTCCTGACGGTTATAAAGGAAACATCTGACCTTTCCAACAATCATGACTGAGAGTTAAAACTGTTGGGTTTCTTTTTAAGGAGAATGAGAAGAATAGCAGCACTGTGGTGTACAAAATCTGACCAAAGCAACTGTGTTTCTTCACACATCTGGAAGAACTCTGCTTTTTTTTCCTCCTTTTTTTTTTTTATCTGCTGCAGCGTTACAGGGGAAGTTAGTTACACAAATAAACACAGGAATTGATGCGGTCATAGAAAGTCTGCATTCAAGATAATCTTAGAAAAACAACCCAGCCTCAATACACTTTTGTTTGTTGCCTTTACGTCAATATTATTGACCTCCTTGTGTATAGCGCAGAATTGATGCTGCAAAGTTGGCAACAGCCCGGATTTGCTTGTAATGCAAAATAGGTTCCATCTCAACCCTGCAGCCCAGTGGCTAAAGTTACTATCTCAGGATTCTGGGTCAGCAAAAGCTGCAGCTGCACAAATTGGCAACTGAGTTTTCCCAGCTGAAACCTGAAGAGCTTTTAAAGTCAAGAAGGATTCACACACACACACACACACACACACACACACAAACTACGGTAGAGTCCTTGGTGCTCTCTGAACTTGCTTGTTTTCTTGCAGATGTTTCGTTACTCAACTAAATAACATCATCAGTGTAAATATCACTACTAGCGTTGATGAGGTTACCTAGCTGGGTAATGAAATGTCTTCAAGAAAACAACCAAGCTCAGAGAGCATCAAGGACATCACAGTTCAACCTTGAACTACAAATATTTTCTTCTGTTGAAAAACTATCATTGCTCTGATGAAGATTTTTCCTTCAAGAAGGTCCAGTCCAAGCCGGGAATAAACAACATGACGACTGCTTTAGAAAGAAGGTTGTAGTTTATTCCCAGTTTGAACTGATGAAGATTTTTCCTTCAACACCTCCATCTTTATCTCAAGATTATGTTGCCAAGTTTGAAAGAAGGTTCTGGTGTACCCAGAATCCTTTTTGAAGTCACACATTCTTGCCAGAGGGCCATTTTCAATCTATATCAAAAGTCTTAATCGAGCAGAAACATTCTTGCAATACTTTAATCTACAGATGTGATTGTCGCGTGTAAATTATGTGTGGGAAAGGACTTGTATTTATATGGTGCCTGGTTGCGTGTGGCTTTAGGTTGTTATAATTAGGGTGTTTCCCTAATTAAATGTAGTGCTTTCCTTTTCTCCCCACTCTATCCCAAAGTGTCCTCAAGCAAGAGTATCTGCAGCAAAGTGGGATTTGTGAGCCTGCTACACAGTGGGACTTTCGTAACAATTTCACTGCAGATGCTCAGATGCTGCAAAAATCCCATCTTATTCCATGGTTGCGAGCAAAAATCAGGCCAGCCAGTTCAGTTGGTTTGCTTTCGGTGGGTAATTACCAGATACAGTCTGCAGCTGATAGACTTTTTTTTTTTTTGTGGCAAGGAATTTGATTTTTATTTATTTATTTCCCATTCTGCTTGCATTTTTAAAACATTTTTGGAGACTTCACTGACTGTAGTATAGATGTCTATACTGGAGTAGTCTCAAGAGATGTAAAATGTTTGTTTCTATCAGCCTTTATCTTGGAGAGAAAGCCGGTGAATAGCAGTGACTGAGATAGGAAACAATAGAGCCAGCCTAGCAATAAATACAGACACTTACACGAGATACTATTTTTCTGCCAGGAAAAATGAGTAGAAGGGGGGGGGGGACTGCCAAATTATGTTTTGGAATTCCTGGATAGTCGATATTTTTTGTCATCCTTCCTTTTCTCAGTTCAGCTCCTTGTGTTTGTTAGCTCCAGGAAAAGCAGATTAATTGTACCTATTGGGTTTGGCCCGTACAGATGAGTGTGAACAGTTGTTCAGATTATTACTGAAAATGTGTCTCCATAAAAATAAATAATGACTTTTTAATGGCGACTGAGTGATAAAAAATAGGAATTTGGACTGAGAGGAGAAAAAGCAACAGATTTGTTTGTCTCTTCTGCTTCCTTTAGTGCAGGGGTGTCCAACCTTGGCAACTTTGAGACTTGTAGACTTCAACTTCCAGAATTCCCCAGCCAGCTATGCAATAAATATATGGCTGGCTGGGGAATTCTGGGAGTTGAAGTCCATGTCTTAAAGTTGCCAAGATTGGACATCCCTGCCTTAATATATTGCTGTTACCTGCTAAAAGCTGTTAACTGAAGGATCTACCATTTTGTCTCACAGTATCGCTGGCCCGGTTGATACAGAATCCTCCCAGCGGTCAACAGGATGTCATAGGAAAACCTCAGGGAGGACAAGATGTTGATTCTAGTCAGTGCAGGATTTTCCCCCCGGCATTTGTTAATTTGACCCATGCTGATTCTGAAACAGGTTCCCTTTCTGTTCCTTGTAATAGACTATGGACTTATATCAGGAAGATCTTTGATTTCTTCTAATATCTTTGGTGATGTACTAGTAAGGAATATTCCAACCAGAGATAGGACGTCTTCTGAACTGCATTTTTAGAACATCTCAGTGCATCCATTCTGCTCAGATATTGATTGATTGATTGTGTGAAATGAAGTCAGTATCCAGATAGATGGACATTTTGCAGGGTGATCTTAGAATAGAATAGAGCTGGAAGGGACCTTGGAGGTCTTCTAGTCCAGCCCCCTGCTCAAGCAGGAGGACCTATTCCATCTCAGACAGGTGATTGTCCAGTCTCTTTTTAAAAACTTCCAGCGATGGAGCCCCCACGATTTCTGGGGGTAAGCTGTTCCATTGGTTGCTTGTCCTCACTGTCAGGAAGTTTCTCCTTAATTCCTGGTTGCTTCTCTCCTTGATCAACTTCCAACCTGTCTCCAGCCTTTTACTGAAATGGGCTAGTCTGAAAAGGTGGAATCAGGCTCCTCCTGATTCTTAGCCTCCGTAGATTAATATGACTTCCGCTCCACCATGTCTTCAAAACTATGAGTATATGTTGGCATTCATTGATAGCTAGCAAGTCCATATCTTACTTCCCAAACAACTACAATAGGAATATTGTTTTTAAATGGGACATTCTACTACTTTTGATTGATTGATCAATGGATTGATTATTTGCCATCAAGTCAGTGTCAACTTTCAGGCACTGCATAGTACATAGATTTTCTCATGGTGATCTATCTCTAACCTGGTCTTTCAGGTTTTTCAATAAAATACCCATCACTGATATAATAGAGTCCATCCACCTTCGTGCTGCTCCTCCTTCACTTTTCTTTCCCAGAATTACAGGTAGACCTCAACGTACAACCACAGTCGAGCCCAAAATTTCTGGTGCTAAGTGAGACATTTGTTAAGTGAATTTTGCCCCATTTTACAACCTTTCTTGCCACAGTTGTTAAATGAATCACTGCAGTTGTTAATAAAATGGTTGTAATGTGAATCTAGCTTCCCCACTGACTTTGCTTGTCAGAAGGTCACAAAAGGTGATTATGTGACCCCAGGAGACTGCAACCGTCATAAATATGAGTCAGTTGCCAAAACAGCCATAAGTCACTTTTTTCAGCACCATTCTAACTTTGAATAGTCACTAAATGAACCTTTGTAAGTCAAGGAGTACCTGTATAGGCTTCTCAAGGTTGCTGAGTCTTCACATAATGTGTCAAAATCTGACAATTTGAGCCTGGTCATTTGTGCCTCATGAGACTCCTGGCTTGCTCCTTTCCATGACTCATTTGTTGGTCTACTTGGAAATCTAGGGCATTTTTAGGAATCGTCTCCAATACCAAAGTTCAAGAGCATCAGATGTCTTGCTATCCTGCTTCTTTGGTTGCAACCTTCTCAGTTCAGAGATATTTTGGGAGAATTTCCTTGGGTTTTTGTTTGTTTGTTTGTTTGTTTGATTCCATCTCCACTGACTTTTCAATGTCATTGTAAAATGGCTTCTTGTTTCTTTTGAAATGCTTTGCTAGATTCCTTCCTAAGATCATTGTCTTTCTTGACTTTGGCTTCTCTTCTGACATTGAATTTGCTTTCTTCTTTTTCTTGGCCTTTAGTAGTCCCTTTTCACGTTTCTCCTTAATAACCTCTTTGATTTCATAGTACAGTTCTTCCAGTTCCCTATCAGTGTGGTTCAGGGCTTCAAAGTGATTCCTGATGTTCTCTTCAAAAATGGTGGATCTATGCTAAAGATTACGTGATGGAAAACTATTGACTTTGCTCCTTTTCTTTAGCTTGATCTGAAACATGCCTGTGAGCAATTTGTATTCTGTTCAGATTCAGCCCCAGGTCTTTGCTGTTATAACTGAACTCCTTGTGACTCCATAGTCAATTTGATTTCTGTGTATTCTATTTAGTGATGTCCATGTATATAGACATTACTTTGGTTGTTTGAAGACTGTGTTAGCAAAGAAGACTTGCAAACACTTGACTTGCAAAAGCTGATTAAGTCCCTAAGTTCTGCTGCTCCATTTTGGTTTCCTAGATTGTATAGTCCAGCTATATTTTTTCCCTTATTGCAGGTCTTCCAATCTCCAAACACAGGGAGCACATCTTACTTGTATCTTCCGTCAATTTCAGATTGTACTTGATCATAAAACCTATCAAGCTCTTCTTCTGCATCAATGGTTAGAGCATAAACCCATCATATTAAAAGATTGTCCATGAGGGCTAAATGAAATTATTTGGTCATTGAGTGCATTGTTCCCAAGTATTGTCTTAGATAGGTCCATCCTGCCTTTGAAAGCAGCACATTTCCCCCCCATTTTTCATGTCCTGCATGGTAAACAATAGGATCTTCCAATTGATCTTATTGTCCATTTCCAATCTATTCCAATTTGCTGATGAGTGAGATGTCAACACATAGTTGATTCATTTTATCATTCACTATGCTAAATTTTCCCATGTTCGTGCTCCTTAGATTAAATGTTCCCACTGTAATTCTGTTTTTGCAGCTGTGGGCTTTCTTTTTCTACATCAGGGATGCCCAACCTTGGCGACTTGAGGAATTCTGGGAGTTGAAGTCCACGAGTCTTAAAGTCGCCATGGTTGGGGACTCCTGTCCTACATGATAGCATCAGCAAATATACATCCCAACGTAATCTAGCTACATCATAAACACCATTAGTATTCCAGAAGATCTTCAGCATTTCCTCATTAGCCCGTTGAACGTCATCCAACTTGAAGGGTCCATCATCCGACATGAAGTCATCAATCACTTTATATTTCTATCCAGGTAGACATTTTTGATAAAGTACATGTTTGATGGACCATTGTTTTCTCCTACACAATAAGAATGGATGCCTTTGCCATTATTATAAAAAGATTGTCTCTCTCCAGTGTCTTCTTATATCTCTGCAGCCCATTATAGGTGCCCTCTTACTTTAGCTGGGCAGATGGGATGACCTTCACATCTTGAATGACCCTACTGGGAATATATATTCTTAACACAAAATCCCAGCGCTCTTTGTTCATCCTTCACCAGAATAACACTTCTCCTTTTACCATGAGGAAGCACAGCAGGACTTGTGCTTGGGCGGGTGACGCTGCAATAACACCCTATTAATCATTATACTATTTGGCATCAAGAATAACTTTTTCCAAGATCAGAATGTTTAAAATATAAATGTTATATCAAAGCTGTGTTCCAATATTTGACTGCCACAAAGGTGTGTGTGTGTCAACCTATTTTCCAAAGCACAAGAAAGCAAAACAAGAAGCAATGGATGGAAAATAACCAAGGAGAGAAGCAACCTAGAACTAAGGAGAAATTTCCTGACAGTGAGAACAACTAACCAGTGGAACAATCTGCCTTCAGAAGATGTGGGTGCTTCATCACTGGAGGCTTTTAAGAAAAGACTGGACAACCACTTGTCAGCATGGGGTTGGACTAGAAGACCTCAAAGGTCCCTTCCAACTCTATTATTGTTATTGAAATGGTATAGGGTCTCCTGCTTGAGCAGGGAGTTGGACTAGAAGACCTCCAAGGTCCCTTCCAACTCTGTTATTATGTTAAAGCTCTGAACAGGGCTCTTAAACAGAGACATTTTTCTGCACTAGATATGCTGTTCCCCGCTTTACAACTAGATTCCTAAGTATTCATTTTGAATTTCAGATCTGAACCTATATTTCTTGTAGTTTCATATTTAAGTCTGAGTAGAAATTAAAACATTTTAACTCATAGTTGGCTGACCTAGATCTGTGTTGTATATTTCTCTTTGTTTTGGTCTTGGTAGTAAACAGTCTTCACTTCTTTACATAATTCTCCAAATCAGCCCTGTCATTACAATTTGTCACACACTTCCTTAGATACTCAACATTGTGGTGGGATATCTGATTTCCCACCCGTTGCTCTAGGCTGCTTGTCTGGATCAAGTCTCAATCACAAGAAATAGAAGGTTAAAAGAGAAATGTAATGACTACAGATGCTAACATATGCCTGCTCCTCCCAAAATTTTGGCTGGTTTTCATTCCTACTAAAGAATCAGATTTCTTGGTTCTTTAGGCTGAATGATCGTTGTTGAAAAAGGAATACTTTTGAATGCTTCTTGGTTTTCATTTACTTTGATGATTGCAGTCTAAGAAATATCAATAGGACTCATCTTGCTTGTTTAGCTGATGGCAGCCTGATCTTCTGTGTGCTTACTTAGAAGTAATTCCCACCATGTTCAACTGGATTTTAAACTAAACATGCACGAGACTGTAGAATGAATATCCCCATTACTCTAGCAATTGAGGAAGAACACAATGTTTATAAATGAACAAAGTTTTATTTGAGATGAATTCGACTCCTAATGACTGCATGGATGTCCCTAGGGATTCCCATCCAATTATCAAGCAAGTCTAATGTTACTTATCATAAAATTCATTAAATGGCATAGTACATCCACAACTATGGCAAAAAGCTTTCCCCGTATCCACAATGATGGAAAATTCTATAATATAAAGTTGGCTAGAACTATTGCTGTTGTTATTACTTCAATTGTTAATTTTAGAGAATTGTATTTTTTTTATTTTCAGTAGGTACTGTAATTATGTCTTGGAATTCTTTTTTTTTTTTTAAATCAAATACATGGAATAAGCCAAAGAGAAAAGATAATAATAAAACTCTTATCATTGCCTTTCTCTTGAAAAAATTGCCAGTAATGTGTTGGGCACCAGTCAAGGCTATAGTTTAAATTGCCTGAGAATATTCTAATGGAAAGACAGAGTGAAGGGTCCTTGGTGCTCTCTGAGCTTGGTTGTTTTCTTGCAGATGTTTTATTACCCAAACTAGGTAACCTCATCAGTACTACGGTAGTACTGACTAACATTAATAATGTTACCTAGTTTGGGTAATGAAATATCTGTCCAAGCTGAGAGAGCACCAAGGGTCCCTCATTTCAACCCTGAGCTACAAACATCCTCCTTTAAAAGCAGAATATATTATTTAATAAGGGACATGAGAAAATAAACATTTTGGTTTGCTACTTAATGAGGCTGGTTGCAGCATGAGAAGCTGCAATGCCAGAGGAGTTAGTATTGGTGGTCCCATCTGTATTTTAATTTAAACCTTGAATTCATCCTGTTTCTATGGAACAAAAGGCATTCATGAAGCAAGAAAGACAATAGTCCAAATTTGAATGGAGCTGTGGTGGCGCGGTGGTTAGAATGAAGTATTGCAGGCTAATTCTGCTGACTGCCAGGAGTTCAATTCTCACTGGCTCAAGGTTGACTCAGCCTTCCATCCTTCCGAAGATGGTAAAATGAGGACCCAGATTCTTGGGGGCAATATGCTGACACTGTAAATGGTTACAGAGGGCTATCAAAGCACTATGAAGCAGTATATAAGTCTAAGTGCTATTGCTATATAAAGACTGATGAAATGTGTTCTGTTTTCATAAATCTCTATCCAGTTGACCTCCCATGACTTCATAGGCATTGCTGTGTGGCTTGGCAATAGGTTCCAAAGTTATTTGTCACAGTCTTCTTCTGGTGGGTTCCTTTTGACATCCCAGCATAACTCACAGCTCTGAAATTTCCCAAACGTCTTCCATCTGAGGATCAACCAAGCCTGGCCATAATTAGCTTACTTCACAATTACAAAATCGGATAGGTGCTCCTATTCATTGTACTTCTAATATAGGAATCAATAAAAGATGGAGATCCTTGTGCCTACAGTATATTGTTGTTATTTTTCTTGTTACAGGTAGTCCTTGACATTTAGTGACTGTTCAAAGTTGCAATGGCACTGAAAAAAGTGACTTATGACTATTTTTCACACTTACGACCATTGCAGCATCCCCATGACATATAATGAAAATTCAGATGCTTGGTAACTGGTTCATATTTATGATGGTTGCAGTGTCCTGGGATCATGTGATCACCTTTTGCAATCTTCTGACAAGCAAAGTCAATGGGAAAGGCTAGAAACTGGGGATTCTAGTCCCACCTCAGGCACAAAACCTTGGGCCAGTCACTTTCTCTCAGCCCTAGGAAGATGACAATGGCTAACCACTTCTGAAAAATCTTGCCAAGAAAACTGCAGCAACTTGTCTGGGCAGTCTCTGAGAATTGGACATGAATGAACAAAAGTGGGGTGGGAAACCCTCTAGATAAAACTACAAATTTAGAAGGATAAAGTCTTAACACTGATTGGCAGAACCAACCAACCAACCAACCTACCAGTTCGCTATTAAAAATTTGTGCCATAATAATATAATAGGATGATGCGATAATATAACAAGGTGATGCAATCCTACAGATTCTATTAAATACAGTGAGAGGTGGTTAGTCCAAATATATGAAATTTGGGCATAAATGCAGGTCTGCAATCTATTATACTCGGGCTGGTTAATTGTTGCAATTGGGCTGTAGAATAGAATAGAGCTGGAAGAGACCTTGGAGGTCTTCTAGTCCAGCCCCCTGCTCAAGCAGGAAAACATACCATCTCAGACAAGTGACTGTCTAGCCTCTTCTTAAAAACCTCCAGTGATGGAACGCCCACGATTTCTGGAGGCAAGCTGTTCCACTGGTTAATTGTCCTCCCTGTCAGGAACTTTCTCCTTAATTCCAGGTTGCTTCTCTCTTTGATCAGTTTCCAACCATTGTTTCTTGTCCTGCCCTCTGGTGCTTTGGTGAATAATGTGACCCCCTCTTCTTTGTGGCAGCCCCTCAAATACTGGAACACTGCTATCGTCTCCCCTATTTCTTCTTTTCTTTAGACTAGCCGAACCCAAGTCCCGTAGCCGTTCTTCGTACGTTTTAGTCTCCAGGCTATGATAAGAATCATTCTGGAACTTGGAAGCAACAGTAACGCTTTGCTTTTGGTACTGATATATCTTTCGCAGAATGGGCCTGGGAGAGAAGAAGGGTGGTGGTCTTGCTGTGAGGGCCATTAATAACAAGAAAGATAGCTGATCCTCCCCCAAGACCTCTTCTGAGCAACAGTATCCGTTCAAAGGTTTATGGTCATATCTGCCTGGAAACCTAGACAGTTCGAGCATAAGGCTGAATAACAACAGATGGTCTCCCTTGTAGTCAAAACATCGACAAGAAAGCCTCCCTAGGTTGTAAGGAGTCCACCTAAAACAACTTATTTTAACCCGTTACATATGTCATCCTGCTCCTTACTCTGTTTCCCCTGCAGGGCTGTATATCTCCAAGATCTCATTTCATCGTAATTAAAATTGGGTGTTTTAGCAACATATATTCCTTTGGGTAAAGGCATTTCAGTAAGTTCTTCCTTCCATGCACCTTGTTGAGAAAATAGAAATTAAGTACTCAGAGATCTTTAAAAAAAAAATAAAAAAAAAAAATAGTGCCAGTATTCTCAAAATAGAATGTTGTCAGGGAGCCTTTCTAATTAAATTTACTCACCTGCATAATGTGTTTTTTCAGCATAGCATATGATGTCAGCTCAACCGAGAACTACAATATTGAGTCCAAAATTTCTGTTACTAAAAGAGTCCGTTGTTAAGTAGGGTTTGCCCCGTTTTACGACATTTCTTGACCCAGTTGTTAAGTGAATCACTGCAGTTGTTAAGCTAGTAACAACTTTGTTGAAGTGAATTTGGCTTCCCCATTGACTTTGCTTGTTAGAAGGCTACAAAAGGGGGAAGAGCTGGCATAATGCAAATCAGACCTTTAAAAGAATGTTTCTAGACTCCAGATAGGCATTCTTAGACAATTAAAAAGAAATAGTGGATACAATTTCAAACAAACAACAGGTGTTTGTTTGAAATTCTATGTCTCTTGGCCCAAAAAGGATCTGCAAGAGTAAACTGAGGGCTATGGAAATGTCCAATAGGTATAATAAGTGGAGCAATCTCATCAGCAGAAGTATCTACTGAAGTGGGGGAAGAATCACAAAAGTCAAGATGATGGCCATCTCTGTACAATTTAAACACCACCCATTGTTACATCTGATGCATCCAAAACAGAGGTCAAGCTTTGGTTATTCAGTGGTAGCCACCATCTTGACCTTTTTGATGCCTCTTGCATTTTTAGGCATTACATCCTCCCATGTTATGCAGCATATTGGGGAGCAAAAGAACTTTAACATTTTCAATTTGGGGCAAATACTTCAGCAACTTCACGTTTGATGTTTAGAATCTTCAAGTCTTCCATGAATATTCTTCGCCATGTGTTTTGAGGGCGCCTTCCTGGTCGTTTGGCATCGGGCTGTGTGTGTGTGTCCATCTCTTTGCCATCTTGGGGATTCAATTGTTCTCCATGGGGAGAATAAGACCTAGTTTGCAGGAGAAACTCTTTTAGAGCACTTCTTCATCAAAATAGCAAATCTTTAGGGTTCGGCAAAGGCATCTTTGTTGGAAATTGTCCCCTGCAGACACCCAATTTGCTTTTTATGATATGGATGTTTTCTGAATCATCTCCTCTGAAAAAACCCTTTTGAGAAAGCACCATTTGCTTGCAAAATTCACTAGTCCAGAAGGATTGGAAATGCTTTGTTTGACATGCTCATCAGTTTTCTTTGTTAGCTTTTTAATTATTTGGGTGATACAGTTCTTTGGTGCATATACTCCTTTCTGGTTATATCTTTTAAAGTTATGAAATAGATAAATATCTTAAATTAGCTAAATACCTGTGTTTTCTAGGCTGGAGTAGATAAGTGGCTGATTACATATATATTGCAAACAAAAAGATGGTTGCATATTTTTGCCAGTTCTTTTAATGGAAAAAAATATAAAAAGATTCTGGTATGTTTTCAGTTTTAGAGCATCCTAAAGATGCTGGGAGGGTGTCACTTTCATCCAAGTTTAGATGACTTAAACTAAAAGCTATCTGGTTTTATATACAGCTAAAGTGCAAAAAACAAAACCCACACATATTCAGGGATGTAAATAAATATATCAAATGCATGTACAAGAATATAAATAAATCATGCTTCAGATTAGTAGAAATAGCTTGCACATCTCAGGATTTATTACCTTATACGGACTCTGAGCTGAGCTGAATCTACTCCAGCTTTAGAAGAGAAAGCTGTAGGGTTGAACTATGGAGTCCTTGGTGCTCTTTGAGCTTGGGTGTTTGCTTGCAGACATTTCATTACCCAACTAGATAACATTATCAGTGCTAATGAATTTGGGGTTTGTTCCCTTTTTATACAGTAGTTTGCCCTGCCAATGTTGATGTGCTTTTTCCCTTGGTAGTTTCTTGTTTGGAGTATTGTTTTCTGTTAGGCATACAGTATGCTGTACCCATCTTTATCAGAGCTAACCAGCTACAAGTCTCCGAGAGTTCACGCAGGAATTGAACCTGGACTCTTTTGCCTTTAAAGGATGCAAAGCCATGGTTACTTAGGCTAAATAAATGCAAACAAATATTGTGAAAATGGAAGGAGCTGGGAATAGGTTAAAGGGTCCCAGAGAACACCATGATACAATTTCCCTTTCTTCTACTTTAAAAGTTATTTCAGGATTTTTGTTTTAGAAAAAAAAAGGTTTTCCTTTTCATGACTCATGAGATTGTAAGCAATGAGATCTGTCTGTGGTATGCACACGAGAGGAAACCCATTAAACATGGTTGTCCTGGACCACCCAAAATGATGTTTGGATCCTGGCAGTTTGCTTTTAGAAATGAGGACAGAATTTCTCCAAAGGCTGTGAGCAATATCAATTTCTGTGATTCTAGCACTCTCCCTGAATTGTGAAATGCATATAGCCTTGCAGATTTCAATTATCCCAGAGGGAAATAGTTTATACCTATGATTCAATTTTGCTTGATTTTTTTTTTAATTTTAGACCTTATATTTTCCATGCATCATACCATCAATAGGAGACACCTACAGAATATTCACCACAAGCTGTTATAGAGCTTTCGTTAGTGAAAGCTGTTTGTAAGAATGTCAGGACTGTCCCACAATCTTCAGGTTGTTATTATGCAGTTGTGCTGGCCAGTTATTGCTAAACATGCGTAACTTCTTGCACGATTCACATCATCAAGTCAGAGTTGCTATGGGGATGAGTCACAACATTTTCCCCCCTTCTCTGCTAAAAGAACACTTGGAAGATGTTCCTCATAAAACTCTGCAAAGTACAAGTGAGGGTGGTGATGTTGAGAAGGTAATGCTTCGCAACTGAGATAGTGTTTTGAAGACACCCTTACGGAGTCCTGAGAAATGACATTGCTTAATTGAAGGAACCTGAGCATGACAGCCCTACATCAAATTGACTAGGCAGATGTTATTGGAGACAGGTGGTCTCAAGGCTGGCTGAGGAATTCTGGGAGTTGAAGTCCACAAGTCATAAAAGGGCCAAGTTTGAAGACCCCTGCTCTATGCCATGTAGGCCTTTATATGTAACAACCATAATCTTGAATTCGTACCAGAAATAGATCAGCAATCACTGCAGTTCACCAAAGCTGGCTGGCTGGCTTTGGCCAGTCACTCTCTCTCAGCCCAGCCTACCTCACTGGGTTGTTGTTGTGGGGAAAGTAGGAGGAGGAAGAAGTATTAGGTTTGTTCACCACCTTGAGTTATCATAAAATAATAAAAATGGGATATAAATGAGTAAACTAAAAAAATAAATGTTTCATCGGTATACCAAGGCATGTCCATTACCCACTTGTACCACTGAGTCATAATTATGTGACTGGGTCACACACGACATCCCATCCAAATCCCCACAATACAAAATAACAATGTTCATTAAGACATACTAAATTATAAAATAGCAAACAGACCTGAACATTTCTAAATCTCACTATTGAGGACTCAGCTCATCTTGACCTCAAAGCCTGGACGACCTCCATTTTAATAGAGACAAATGCAACTCTTTTTTTCTTCCACTTAGAAAGAAGAAGTCAGATGCTCAGGCAGAAAATTGAAGATACATTATCTGGACTGTCACAAGAAGACAATGAGTCAGTTGTGTGACATGGCTGTAAAAAGAGCAAATGCAGTTTTGGGCTCAGTCAACAGCCTAATTTCAGTCTAATTTATAAATCATGGGCAGGAATTTTTTTTGGGGGGGGATACAGCTTAGTACTCATCTTCAGACAAACTGCAACAGCGAAAGTCAAAAGGAAATGATGGGTAAGGAGAATCAGAGGACTAGAAACTATGATGAGATTTTGAAGGGGTTGGAAATACTTAGCTTGAGAAGATTGGAAGTCTCTTTCTCTGTCTCTCTGTCTCTCTGTCTCTGTCTCTCTCTCTCTCTCTCTCTCTCTCTCACACACACACACACACACACAATGCAGATGACATGGGTGGTGATTAAAACTGGTGACCTGCTCTATTCCTTTGCTGTCTGGCTAAAAAGCATTATGTGAAATCTACAGTTGATCAATGCCAGAGTGAGCAATGGAGATCTATCTTTATAAGTCCATCTGATGAAAATTGGGACATATGGAAGATGGTAATTTGAAATATAAGATACGTAAATAGAGAAGAGCCTGAATTATAGAAGGACATGAATGAGTAAGTTGTGTATAAGTAAACTTAAAGCAAGGAGAAGGATATAACAGACCTAACTGATGGTGGCTTGATCTTGTGAAGTGAAGTTGATGAATACACATAAGCTTAATTATAAGCGGAGGAACTAAATGTTTGTTAGAAAGTATTAACTGTTGTCATTAAGATTGTTCTGGATGCATGTAAAATTTAAAAATCATGAGATGGGATGTTTACATGTTATAATTCTGAGAATTGTGGTAATGGAGTAATCAGATATGAGTTTTGGGAAAAACTGGGCAATGTTTTGAATCAATGAAATTCTGAGGAAACAATTATTCTGTTAGCTAACATTAATGGGTAAGAGAATGCCAAAAAAAAAAAAAAAAAGCAATTGGAACATTTGCAGACCCAGAAATTAGTTAATATTATGATTGTTCAGTGAGCATGTATTTAGAAAAAGGTTTATTTCGAATACAGGTGCACAGAGGAGAATGAATGGTTTGAAAAGCATGATTGTTTATGATGGAAGACTGAGAGAGTTAGCGAAGATTCAAGGGGAGTGAGAGATCCTAAACATACAACAGATAATTCTTGACACAAACATTGATGTAGAAACAGAACAGGGAGGGGAAAAAATGAGGTGGGTTGGAAACAGATCCATCTATCCCTTCATGCTTCATGATGATAACCTACTATTTCAACCTCATCTGCAAAATGAAAGAAAATACAGGTAGTCCTCAACTTTACAACCACAACAGAGCCCAAATTTTCTGTTGCTAACCACAACAGTTAAGTGAGTTTTGCCCCATTTTATGACCTTTTGTGCCACAGTTATTAAGTGAATCACTGCAAGTGTTAAGTGAATCTGGCTTCCCCATTGACTTTGCTTGTCAGAACGTCACAAATGGGATCACATGACCCCTGGGACACTGCAACCATCATAAATATGAGCCAGTTGCCAAGTGTACAAATCTTAAGTGACCATGGGGATGCTGCAATGGTTGTAAGTATGAAAAATGATTTTCAGTCACTTTTTATAGTGCCATTGTAACTTTGAATGGTAAGTAAACAACTGATTGCAATCGAGGCCTATCTCTAATTCATTAGAGCCGTGGTGGTGCAGTGGTTAGAATGTAGTACTGCAGTCTAACTCACTGCTCAATCCAGGGGTTCGATCCTGACCGGCTCAAGGTTGACTCAGCCTTCCATCCTTCCGAGGTCGGTGAAATGAGGACCCAGATTGTTGGGGGCAATAGGCTGACTCTGTAAACCGCTTAGAGAGGGCTGTAAAGCACTGTGAAGCGGTATATAAGTCTAAGTGCTATTGCTATTTTACAATGCTATTGTATTGGACTACAGTGTTGTTGTTGTTATGCGAAGTCATGTCCGACCCATCGCGACCCCATGGACAATGTTCCTCCAGGCCTTCCTGTCCTCTACCATCTTCTGGAGTCCATTTAAGCTCATGCCTACTGCTTCAGTGACTCCATCCAGCCACCTCATTCTCTGTCGTCCCCTTCTTCTATTGCCCTCAATCTTTCCCAGCATTAGGCTCATCTCCAATGAGTCCTTCCTTCTCATTAGGTGGCCAAAGTACTTGAGTTTCAACTTCAGGATCTGGCCTTCTAAAGAGCAGTCAGGGTTGATCTCCTCTAGGACTGACCGGTTTGATCGCTTTGCAGTAGATAATACATAATAAGTGCTTTGAAGATTGGAATGTGATAATCAAGTTATTGTTATTATCCCAGTAATGTTTTGTATTACTAATGAACGATTCCTAGAGAAGACAGAAAATTACTTCTTATTTTAGAAGAGAGGTATATCATCTTTCCAATTAATGTCTTCGAGCAGCAAATTTATCAAATTACAACAGATGTCAGCACAGAAATTAAGCATCACAGTAACTTACTCTGCATGCATTAAACTTCTCACACTGAGCACGACCCATTGCATGGCACTGAACCCTGCATCTCTTTCATGAAGATCATGAGAAAATAGTAACAACTGAAACATGTTTTTCTCTTTTGCTTAAGGGCGTGTTATTTGTCATCTGTTTACTGCGGAGGTTTTGAACCTTCGCTGAGGCACTGGCTGCTGGATCTAGTAAGAGATCAGATAAGGGAGTCATATGATTCCAATACAAGGTGCATTTGTTGATATGACCTATTGTTTAGCACAACGAGCGCGGTGTGATAGGCTCTATCTGCCTGAGACATCTTCCAGGGGAGGGTTTTCTGTTGGGAACAATGTTGGCAGGACCTTTCCAAGGTTACTTTAGGAGACCTAATCCCAACCTTCGCTCGGTGCGAACTT
Organism: Azemiops feae; assembly: GCA_023970755.1. Lineage (NCBI taxonomy): Eukaryota > Metazoa > Chordata > Lepidosauria > Squamata > Viperidae > Azemiops > Azemiops feae. Next base: position 83,994 of record JALGBA010000161.1, read on the forward strand.
GGTTGCGTAAAAATTTTTGTTTGAAAGGCTTTATGTTACAACTGTTGGCCATTAAAAGGCAATCTGGGCTGGGGCCGAGACTTGGCAGCGAAAGAGCGCAACACACATACCTCCATGGGAATGGAACAGCTGCAGCTTCTTGGAAACAGATTACAATTGCATAATCTTCTACAGATGACAATTTTGCTGCAGTCATTGTTTCTTTTTCCTCTTTTTTATTGCACTGTTGAAATACCAGAGGCAGGTAAAACCCCGATAAGAAGCAAACGAGTCAAGCTTCGGTGGGAGAGGAGCAGGATCAGCATGTCCTGTTTAACTTCTTTTTGAAGTTTTCTCAGTCAATTAAGACTGTGAAGGGATACACCCCTCTTAACCTGACTCGTAATTCCTTAGAGCAAAAGCAAATTCAAAACCCATCGCCTTTATTATACATTAAGAGACATATGGTATATGAATCTAGTTTTTGAAGCTGTGATTGGTAGTCCTCTAGGAAGAACTTTTGAAGTTGGTGTGTGGGATTCCTTCTACTGATTTCATCATCTCCAAATTATCAGGGGTCTAGAGATATGCAGCAGAAAGACCTCAGCAGTTATTATAGCTACCGGGGATTTGAAGAATGTTCAGTTAGGTCAACTTCAGGTCTTCCAAAGTATTGGGTGTCCAACTTCCAGATTTTCTAGTTGACGTGCTAGCTGGGGACTTCTAGTAGACCCAAGACATCTGGAAGTCTCCAGATGGAGAAAGGTTAAGTTGGGGTACAAGCACTGAGTTTGATACATGCCTATTTATAACAGAAATTCTCACTTGTGAACCCGAAAAAACACTTCATATATAAAAGCACGTGTTGATTTTGTATTTTTATTTGTTTGTTGCAACGTTAAATGAAAAAATGGGTGCCATATAAAATAAAATAAATGTCTTTCATTAGTTCTCTTCTATTACATTCCTTCATTAATCCTGAGAATAAGAATCTTGTTCTAGAGATTAGGAGAAAGAGGGATTAGGTAGAATAGAATAGAATAGAATAGAATAGAATAGAATAGAATAGAATAGAATAGAATAGAGCTGGAAGGGACCTTGGAGGTCTTCTAGTCCAGCCCCCTGCTCAAGCAGGAAGACCTATACCATCTCAGACAAGTGACTGTCTAGCCTAGGTAAAACTGGTTGAGATTGCAAATTCATCAGAAGTGGGTAAAAAAGATATAAGTGAATGGAAAAAAGATCATCATTTGATCTCTATCCTGAAAAGAGACTTTCTATTACCTAGCAGTAATTTGATTCTGCAACTTAATTTCTCATTATTTCTTATTGTTATTTCAGTATTCTGTTTATATTCAGGAACATAGCCCCCAAAAGAAGTTCCTGGTGAGTTTAGATTTCCAATGTCTAGATTAACCAGGAGCCATCGTGGTTAGAATGCAGTATTGTAGGCTAACTCTGTCCACAGCCAGGAGTTCAATCCTGACCGGCTCAAGGTTGACTCAGCCTTCCATCCTCCTGAGGTCAATAAAATGAGGACCCAGATTGTTGGGGGCAATATGCTGACTCTGTAAATCATACAGCGGACTGTAAAGCACTGTGAAGTGGTATATAAGTCTAAGTGCTAATGCTATTAACTACTAGGCAATAATCAGAAAACTCTATTATAGTGGGTTTAGATTTTCAAGCCTTGGAAATGGAAGCTATTTAGTGAAAGCTATATATTAATTAAATATTTTTATTCTTTACATTATATTTTCAATCAAATGGTCTTGGTTGCACTTTATGGTTGATTGAACTAATGCAGGAAAAATGTAAAAGAAACTGATTAAAAATGCTATAGCTGAGGTAACCCCAGGAAAACAGCCTTACTTCATGAAAATAGGTCACTTATCTGATGAGAATGAGGATGATCCTTAATTTTTGCAATGCCCTCCCCCCAAAAAATATTAACAATGCAGAGTGAAAAAGAAACACTATCCAGACTAAAAGAAAATTTAAAGCACGGGGATACTGTATGAATATGCACAGTATGTATGTAAGCTTGAGGAAGTTACAAATAGTCCTTGATTAATTCTCTTCTATTATTAATTTTCTTTTATGGGCTCCTTCACTAATCCTGAAAATAAGAATCTTTTTCTAGAGATGGGGAGGAGGGATTATTTAAAACTGGTCAAGAGCTGCAAATTCATTGGAAATGGGTTTAAAAACAATCAATGTGAGAGAAAGTAGAAGACAAATGTTCCATTCAGGCATTTAAAGAGTGTTTAGCTGTTCAAAACCTCTGTTTGACTTCCTCTTCATTGGAATAATATTTGTGACTACTGAATTCAGATGGCCACTGTTTTATTTTCCTGACCAGGTGCTCAGTTCATGTAGGGCAAGCAGGACTTTCTCTGGTAGAACAGCTGCATCGACTGACATTTGGCTGGAGGAGATGGAAAAATATTTCGTTCATAGTTAAATTCATAAACAGATCACGGGAAAACAATTAAAATGCATTTCAACATGTGAGGTAGCAAGGAATGAAACAAACTGAAATAAAATAAAATGCAGATTTACAGGCTCACAAACACCTTGGAAATGTGCAAAACTCACAAATGAATTATAGTGTAGCGGTTAACGTGCTTGCTGGCCTAGAAACCAGGAGACTGAGAATTCTAGTCCCGTCTTAGGCATGAAAGTCAGCCGAGTGACTTTGAGCTATTCACTCTCTCTCAACCTAACCCACCTCACTGGGTCGCTGCAGATCTCACAGCCAAAGAGTCTCAAGTGTTAGGAACTAGAAGAATAGCCTCCTCTGCTGTAGCCCCTGCTCTGTGGAATATTCTTCCCTAGAAGATTAGAATAGATCCAACTCAGTTGGCTTTTTGCAAAGCTTTAAAAAAAACTTGGCTATGTACCCAGCCAAGTTCAAAATGGGACTCAGAATGTCTTAATGATCCCACTTCTTGACTTTTCTTGACTTTGTTGTTAGTTGATTAACTATCTCAGCTGCTATGTGTATTTATTTTTGGATGTTTTTATTTTTAATGGTTTTCACTGTTTTATAGTTTTAGAATTGTAAACCATGCAGTGTCACTTGGCTGAGATGGATAGAAAATGAATGAATGAATGAATGAATGAATGAATGAAAATTAAGGATTTGATAGCCAAATGCAATAGACCCACATTCCAAGGAAATCCAATTTTTCTTCTCCTCCTTATAAAGAGTGGAATAGTATTTTCCCTTCTTATAAAGGGGAAAGGTAGGAGAATAATGCTGAGATATATTAGGCACAGCAGCCACTTCAATGCTCCAGAAATGACCTTCCTTAGTTTCGTTTTGTTTTCTTTTCTTTACCTGACAACCCACCGTTCAGTATCTAAACAAGAGACCTGCCAACTAGTCCAAGGGGAACAATTTCCTGTGACATCCATCATGGTGTTTTCCAGCTGTCTTGTGGCTTTGGTGAGCCCGACAATTGTTTGAGTTCAATTTTTCATGGGTGAGCTTGGAAGAGAACCTTAATTTGCCAAGCAGGGTGGCTGGGTGGGTTCCCGAGGGGTGGCTTTTGCCTTCTGTAACTTTGTGGAGTAATTTCAAAGCAGAAATTTCTGAATGGAGCAATGATTTCTGAATGGAGTGTTTAATGCACAGCAGTTTTCTCCTAGTGTGTATAAAAAAATGCAGACAAGACATGAGATGAATAGCAGAATAATAGCAGAGGCAATGTAAAAAGACTTGACTGAAAAGTTCATTTATTTAACTAGTGCTGAGGGGATCATGGGGATGGTATTAGTGTCTCTTAGAAAGTTGTTCCATTTCTTGGATGTCACTAGCAAAAAAAAATGCCTTATCTTTTGGATCGTTCTTTGTTGAAATGTTATCAACCCATCTGACATGACATTTGCTGCCTCTGCTGCTGGTCTCTGTCTGTGTTACCATTGTTCCCAGTCACTGCAATCCCCACCGCTGAAGGGACACGGGACACCCATGAAGAGACAATAGACAAAGCCAAGCACCTTAATGTTCTTCCCTTAGCTGGCATCTAACTACAAGGAGAAAATATTACTTTAGCACCAGTATAGCCCGTTTCTGTCAGTCCTTCAAGGTAGACCATAACTGAACACCAAAACTATGAATACGAAAACCACTTTTATTAGAGGACTACAGTAACAAAATATTACAATTCTGAATATGTCTTTCTCCTTCCTGCCCACCTTTATGCTAAGGAGGACTAGGGAGGATGCCATCGGAGATGCTTTCTCAAATTACATTCATGCTTTGGACTCAGGTTTCACTCGTCTGACCATTAACTGTGCTGCAGCTCTTCCTCCTGTTGCTCAAAGAGGGACAGCCCATTACAGTCTCGTTCATGACCAAAGGTAAGATGAAAGTCACATCACAGAGACATGGCAGAAAAAGGGAGTTACCAGACCAAATGTACCTCACTGTTGGATGCAAGTGAGGAAAGGACCTTAGGACTAATTCTCAAAGTTTTGGAGAAAGTTTAAAGATAGGTCTGTTTTAAGTATCACATTTATTGATTCTGATTTTAATACAACCTCTTGCTGTCCACCCCAACTTGTAGAGATAAATTATATTATAGAGAAAGCAGCTGTTTCTATTGCCATATTCTCAGAGCCCAAGAAAATGTCGCTATTTAAAAGGTAAAATACGTCTAGCCAACAGCTGTGTAATTCTTAGTTTCCCATCCAAGTATTAACCAGGGCCAGCTCTGTTTAGCTTCTACAGAATAACAGAGTTGGAAGGGACCTTGGAGATCTTCTAGCCCAACCCTCTGATCTGGCAGGAAACCCTATACCATTTCAGACAAATGATTGTCCAATCTCTTCTTTAAAATCTCCAGTGTTGGAGCACTCACAACTTCTGGAGGCAGGTTGTTCCACTAGTTAATTTTTGCTGCTGTCAGGAAATTTTTCCTTAGTTCTAGGTTGCTTCTCTCATTGATCTGTTTCCATCCTTTGCTTCTTGTTCTGCCTTCAGGTGTTTTGGAGAAGAGCTTGACTCCCTCTTCTTTGTGGCACTTCTAAAACCAACCTAGGTAACCGTCTTGCAGGGATATTCTGAGGCAATACATGATTAAATTCCAGGACTTCCTAACAACTCCAAGGAATTTCTTGAGTGTGGTGAAGTATAAATTTAAACACATCCCTTGTCCACTGATGTAAAAAAGATGTACAAACCACCATTAAAATATCATTGGTTTCTCATACTTGAGAGTTCTAACATTTCTGGAGAAGGAAAGCCTTCTAAATGAGGTGAAGCATGGGAGGAAAACTAATTTAACTGGCTATGGAGAAGACACATATCCTCTTGCTTGGGTCTCAATCAGCCAGGATCAAAAGTTCTAAATGATATTATATGGGTTCTTCAATTAAAGTTAGACCTACTGATTCCAAATGGATACAATCCCGGGATCCAACATTATTTCACATGGACTTTGGATAATTATAGATATTCAGAGTAGGTGGCTCTAGGCTTTCTGGATCATGGATGTCAGAGAATGTAGAATATTTTCTTTTTGGACAAAAGAAAGATGAGATTTTAGAAATCTCCTTCCTAGCCTAGTTGGGATTTCACCTTCCAGTTAATCCCAGATCCTCCTTCCTATAATGTTCATCTCCAGGGTGAGTTAGGGAAGCTTAGTCTCCATAGGCATAAATAATCTACAACAATAACTTCATTTGTTCCTCTAGCTTACTGTGCAATAGAACTTTGTACAGATTGTACAGTTAATAAATCCTATGCTATCAGACATAAGTCTGAAACTATGATAAGCAATTTTTATTTTGAAAACTTGGGTATGTTTTCCAAGGATGTTAATGAAAATATGTCCAAATTGCCTGTTCACAGATAAGACTGAAGCAATTTAAAGTGAAATGTTATTTATAATACATGGGTGTATTTATATGTGCATGATCTGAATTCAGGTAGTTGAATGTAGGTTAGAGAGTAAACCAATTACGACACAGCATTGCAAAATCATTTTTTGAGCCAAGGACCACACATTAGATTTCACTTAAATCAGTGTTTGTTTCTCTTCTAGCCACTTCACCCACTTTGGGGACTGTAATTATAATTTCTCAACAAGACAGTCACAAAAGTGGGTGAAGTGGCTAGGAGAGAAACAAACACTGATTTAAGTGAAATCTAATTTGATTCAAATCAAATTAAGGAGATATACCAGTGTCATTAATACTCACTAAGTGTGAAATAATATTTTTTTTTCTGAATGTTAAAAATGATCATTGGGATTCTGCTGCTAAGTTGCATCCATATTTTGGGGGATGAAATGCATTGAGACAGATTCTGGAATCTGAGCCCCTAGGGTGACTCATATAACCATGGATGGAAACTAACCAAGGAGAGAAGCAACTTAGAACTAAGGAGAAACTGCCTGACTGTGAGAGAAATCAACTAATGGAATAGCTTGCCTTGAGAAGTTGTGGATGCTCCATCAATGGAGGCTTTGAAAAGAAGACTGGGTCTCCATTTGTCTGAAATGGTATACAGTCTCCTGCCTGAGTGAGGAGTGGACTACAAGATCTCCAAGGTCCCTTCCTACTCTATTATTCTATGTTTTAATATTCTATGTTCTAGGAGCTGCACTGGTTGCTGATTTGCATCCAGGTCCAATCAAAGTGTTGATTATCGCCTTTAAAGCCCTACATGGCATGAGTCCAAGCTACCTGAGAAACTGTCTCACCTGAATGGGATTGGCCCACCCCATTCACATCAGCAGAAAGGGAGATGCTGTGTACCCCATTGGTTAAGGAATTTCGCTGAGGAGGATCCTGGAGAAGAAACTTTTCTGCCATGGCTCCAGCCCTCTGGAACATCTCCTCAAGGTGACATCTGCCCTGCACTCTTGGCCTTCCAAAATGGCCTTAAAACCTAGCTGTGCCGATTGGCTTGGTGTCCCGATGGGGGCGTTCCATACTGGAGGTGGTTAGTGGCAGTGGTGGGATTCTGCCATTTCTGCACCACTTCGCCATTTCTGCACCACTTCGGCAGAACCGGTAGCTAATTTTTTTGTTGCCCAGGCCCAGAATGGACTTCCGGAAGTGGCATCCACACAGAGAACCGGTTGTTCACATATTTGAATCCCACCACTGGTTAGTGGTTTAAAAAGTAAACCCCACTTCCACCCACCCTGCTGTATACTGGTTCCTATCTTAGCTAATGTTAATCTTTAATGCTTTATATTGTTATTTTTTATCACGCTGCCCAGAGTAATTTGATAGTGAGATGGGCAGCAATAAATGTGATAAATAAAAATAGTTTAGAGTTGGGGAAGCTCAAGAAAATGGGTGAAAAGTCCCTTTTGGGCGTCCCTATTTTCTCCTGTTTCTCCACCAACAGTCCTTCAAGACTGTTCCTGGGCTTGGCAGAATCCCTGCACAGGAGCAGAAAGAAGTATACCCTTTATGATTTTTGTATATTCCAACTAAAATTCAACTGAAATTCAAATGTATGCTTGTTGGAAAGATCCTTAATGAAAGAAACAATCTTAAGATTGGTCACCTAGATGTTTCTACAGAAGATCCATGGTACTTTTTCTAGCTTAGTAAAGACTTAATTTGGGGGGGGGGACATAGAAATAGAAATATGTGATTGATGCATCCCAGTTCCAGGAGGAAAATCGTAGTGTGTGTTTTTATTCAGAGTATTTGGATTGGTTAATCCACCAAATAAAACTTGGTGATGTTTTATATAATAATAATAAAGTTGGAAGGGACCTTGGAGGTCATCTAGTCCAACCCCCTGCTCAGACAGAAAACCCTATACCATTTCGGACAAATGGCTGTCCAGTCTCTTCTTAAAAACTTCCAGTATAATTAAGAATATATTATTTCTATGGCTTAAGGACAGTTACATTTTAAAGATAAATAAAATGGACTTACTGTTGCTTGTATGTGATGGACAAAGTATAGGATGAACCACATCCAGAAATATAACATTCAGTATTTGGGTCTGTGCATTGTTCATTTTTCAAAACAATGCCTAAGAAATGTTTATCAATCAATTTCCTACCCCCTTTTTGTTAAAAAACCCCCTGCCTTCCTCATTCTTAACTACAAAGGATTTTGTTTAGAGCTGTGGTGGTGCAGTGGTTAAAGTGCAGTATTGCAGCAAACTCTACCCATAGCCAGGAGTTCAATCCTGACTGGCTCAAGGTTGACTCAGCCTTCCATCCTTCCAAGGTCAGTAAAATGAGGACCCAGATTGTTGGGGGCCATAGGCTGACGTTGTAAACCATCCAGAAAGCACTATGGGATGTTATATAAGTCTAAATGCTACTGCTATTGTTTGTGCAGAGCAATGGATAATCTTTGCCACAGGTAGTACAATGTATGTATCTCAGAATCAATACAGAGTTGGTGCACATTGTGTAATAGAGACCTAAAACATCACTGGTAGTATTCTAGAAGTAAAACAGAAGAATAAATGAAGGCTTCAGCCAGTCATGTGTTTCATATTAGAAAAACCTCTATACACTTATGGTGTCTATAGCAACACACACGAAGAGACAATTTTTCTTTTGTTTTCCATCGCTTATCTGCAGGGGTGTGTTTTTTTAATGTGATAGATCTGCATTTTCTCTGAATGAAACTATAACTCATGTAATGACTCAAACAGTCCATTAAAAAAAAACAGGCTTCAAGAAAGAGGAAAAAGGGAACCCCTCCAGCTAATAAAGAAGAACAAATTAAAAACATCAAAGACAAAAAGACAGAATGAAATTTCAGGAGAAGACATGAAAACAGTGAAAAAGATAAATATAAGTAGCAAAGGGCAAAGTGGAAGCCTTCCAAGTGATAAATTGAGGAGTTAAAAAGAGGTTTTCCAGTGGACAATTTGATAGTTCATTGATACCTTGCTTGTTCCAACAATCAGAATAAAAGTCAAAATAATAAAGTTAAATTGCAAAATATGTTGGAAGCAACAGAAATTATAAAATGCATATATGGTGGAAATAAGTCGACTAGTCATACACTTTACTCTAGACCAGTATTTCTCAACCTTAGCAACTTTAAGATGTGTGGACTTCAACTCCAAAAATGTTGGCTGGGGAATTCTGGGAATTGATCTCCACTCTTCTTAAAGTTGATATTGTTGAGAAACACTGCATTAGGGCTTTTGCGCACTGTAGCCTTCAGCTTCTTATTTTCCATGCATTAGCCAGCTGGAACTGAAATTGGTTTAAGAAATCCCTGTCTAAATTTTAACTCCTTTTCCCCCTTTTGGCTGGAATGCTGGCTGTGGAATTCTGGGAACTGAAATCCAAATATCCATCTATCTTCCTTCCTTCCTTCCTTCCTTCCTTCCTTCCTTCCTTCCTTCCTTCCTTCCTTCCTTCCTTCCTTACTTACTTACTTACTTACTTACTTACTTACTTACTTACTTAAACAAAAGTAAAAACTGAAAGAAACCAATATGGAGTAAGGAAGGGGGGAAAAACAAAAGAAATAAAAAAGACAGCTAAGCATGCAAGAAAAAAAACAGAATAGAAAAGAAAGAAAAAAGATACAAAGAGGTGGCTTTCAATCTTCTTTACAGCAGTTATAAGTACAATTATAAATTGAAGCCCACACATTTTAAACTTGCTGAGATTGAGAAACAATGGTATAGATCATACTTACTACGTCTTGCTCTTTCCTTCCTTCCTTCCTTCCTTCCTTCCTTCCTTCCTTCCTTCCTTCCTTCCTTCCTTCCTTCCTTCCTTCCTTCCTTCCTTCCTTCCTTCCTTCCTTCCTTCCTTCCTTCCTCCCTCCCTCCCTCCCTCCCTCTCTCTTAATTTTGTTTCTGAAGTTCAGAGGCATCTTGATAAATAATAATAAATACTCTAAAGACATATGCTTTGTTTTCCAGCAGGCAGCTTCCTATATTTTTTTTATTTAAAAAACTAAAACATATTATGCCAGGTGGGACAGATATAAGTGCTACTCACGAGAGACCTTTCAAGATACATAGATGCCTCCAGACACTAGATTGACTTCTGCTAATGCTGACCTGAGATAAACCCAGCAGGTCTTCTTTTAAAGGTTGCTTTCCCAGCTAAGAAGAGGATTGAAGAAGACTAATCAATCTTGTTAATAAAGACAAGTTAGTTGACAGAAGCAGGACACAACCCACAGTGTTGTTTACGAATGCACTTCTTGGGAATTACCAGGGAGGAGATCCTGTCCCTTGGTAGCCATCTGCAACTGCTGAGGACATTCCAGCAGAAAGATCACCCCAAAAGTCCTGGCTGTTGTAGCCAGTTGTTGGAATGAAGAGACAAGGCTGCCCATTCCTAAGCTGCAACCTCTACATGTCACAGAAATGATATCAAGACTTGTCTCTGGCCCCACCCATTCGTACTAAGAAATCATCTCAGCAGCTTCAAATTAAAAGAAGCAGGAATGTTTTCAAACATAGCCCTCTTTCTGAGCCCACAGATGATGCTTCTGCTTTCTGATTCATTTTGAAATCATTCTGGGTGAACGAGGAAACAGTTTGGAAATGTTAGCTCCAGAGAAGCAAAAGGAGGCTGGTTTATACAGCTTTCTATACATGCTCCCTAACATTTCAGAACATAGAATATCAGACTTGGCAGGGACCTTGGAGGTCTTCTAGTCCAACCCCCTGCTCAGGCAGGAGACCCTATACCATTTCAGACAAATGGCTGTCCAGTCTCTTCTTTAAAACCTCCACTACTGGAGCATCCACACCTTCTGGTGGCAAGCTGTTCCACTGGTAGATTGTTCTCACTGTCAGGAAATGTTTCCTTAGTTCTAGGTTGCTTCTCTCCTTGATTAGTTTCTATCTATTGTTTCCTGTCTTGCCTTCAGGTGCTTTGGAAAATAGGTTGACCCCCCCCCCTCTTCTTTGTGGCAGTCCTTCAAATATTGGAACATGCTATCATGTCATCCCTGATCCTTCTTTTCACTAGACTGGCCGTACTCAATTCCTTCAACTGTTCATCGTATTTTTGTTGACCTGACTGTTTCCCTCTCAAATGCCCTGATCTGCAAGTATAACTGTCAGGTCCCCAAAGTAATGTATTTTAACCCTATGCCTATTTTCTACTTCTGTAGCCTTTCTTTGTGACCTTTGTGTGGGAGGGGGGGGGAGCTTTTGGGATTGCTTTGCACTGTCTGCTAGGATGCCCTTCCCCCATGGGATGGAATGCCTCTCTCTTATCTGAGAGACGGTTTGCGCGTGGAGCCAGAAGAAATCGAAAGCGAGAAAAACCTTGAGGAGCCCACCGAAATAACCAGTTACAAAACGCTATGCCACCTGTGGATTGGCTGGGGTTCAAATGAACACTGGGACACTGGGGGGGGGAGTATTGAATGTTGCTTTTAATATACTGCTTTGCAGGTTTTTCTCTCAGACCTCGCCTTGATTCCCTGCTGTCACGAGCCCCTAATAAAAGTTCCTCTTGAGACAATGCCTGTTTCAAGAGTTCTGCTGTCTTGGGTGGCTTAGCTGAGGTAGGTCCTTACATAAGGCAAGGTCTGAGAGAAAAACCCGTGTGCTACTCTTTAGAGGGGCAAGGAATCAAGAACCAGGAACCAGAAAAACAGGATGATGCTAAGACAGCCCGTCCTTCATAATCAGCCAGCTCCAGAAGTTTGGCCACCTATGGCAAAGGCCAAGAAGTCACCCTTCTCGTCTGCACACAAAAGCCAACTCAGAAGTATCAGTTGAATTTTTATTGGATTCCACTGATGTGCATCTGAAGTCAGCAAGTTAGTTTAGAAGATTTAAGGGAAGGCCATACATCATGTTATAACTGTTCTCTTTTGCTAACCTAGCATCTGCTATCTAAGATGGTTGTCTCATTCTGTCTAATGCTAGGATGTCTCTTTTGGCTGGAGAATTTGATCAAATGGTCTTCTTTCCCCCATTTTCTTTGCCTCAAAAGCCTTCCTCAGGCACCCTCCTTATGTGTAAGTCCTACAAAGAGAAGAGAATGCTGCAGTGAGCATGAAACTCCTGCCCCCTCTTCAGCCCTAGAGAGAACCACAACATCTTCTGGAAATTTTAGAATCTACCTCTTCTCTGCTCACTCTCTTTCCATGTAGTTAAAGGGGTAGGCAAACTATGGCAGCGTGCATGTACCCTAGCTCCTATTTGTACTCTTGCACCCACTTTGTACCATCAAAACTGATTAGCAAAACTTCTGAATTTGGGCAAAGCTATCTTTGGCATTTTAAGGTTGATTTTTTTTGTTTAAGATCCAAAATACATGTGTTAGGCCTTAAAATCTGTTCAGCCCTGTAAGTCTCAAATTTCCCTGCTGTGTCTTCACATTGAAAGTTCTACAGACCAAATAAAGTCAAGAAAATGGAAAGCCAATCTCTGTGAAATATCAGGATAGAGAATTTCATGTGGTCCTTGTTTGCAATTTTGATGAACACCAACTTTGGGGAAAATATTTAAAGTCTGAATAGCCAATGAAAAGTTTGAAACCCATAGTACTGCATCGATCCACCTTTTCAAGACAAAATAACCACCCCTAATTGCCAATTCTATAAGATTAATTTCACTAGATTAGGAGAGAGGAGTACATGTTGATTGGAATGGCATAATTATATGCCTCTTTTAAGTATAATTATAGCTATTGTTATCTACTTTTGCTTTTCTTTTTTTTCTTTTTTACAAGAAGAGAGGATTCTCCTTCTCTTGATTCAAACATGTGACAATAACATGATGAAGAGATATGGGCTCTAACCTTTCAAATAGATTAATCAAAGGATTTCTTTGAGAAATAACTTCTTGACCAAGATCAGGAAGAAATGTAATGCTTTTATGAAGGCTCACTAAGAAAAGCCCCCACCCCTTTTAATAATCCAGGAAAACAAAAGCAATGAAACAGCACAAGTGCAAGCAGATCGGTTTGCTGAAGAAAGGTGACGCATGTTAAAAATAAATAAATTAAAATAAATTAAAAATAGCACTTGGCCATCTCCCCTGAGCCAGGAGAGTAAAAGCTTGCAAAGAGCAGGGAAGGGATGTGGCAGCAATTTGGGGGCAAGGAAGACCATTATGTTTACAACCAAGGTGGAACATACTGTAAGATGTTTGAATGCTTGATTCATTGATGTGAAATAGCTTCAAGAAGACATGTTGAACAAGCAGAATCACATTGCTCAGAGTGCTTAGAATTGCCAGCTGGAGATTAACAAGCAAGGTTCCTGAAGAAAAAAAATCCTTAGTCAATAGTTTTATTAGGACCAATTCAAATTTCACAAAAGTGTGTGCAACCTTTCAAGTTCCATGATGGATTTGAAACAGAAATCTCATGTACAAGGAGAAAGCAAAAACATCCCCAGGATGTGTCATTTCCAAGGCGGTTCCAATATTGAGGACCTTCATAAAACACTGGACAACCTGCCCTGTTATGGACTAATCTAATAAAAATGGCAGCCAGGACCATGGGAATCTGCAGGGCAGAAGAACAGAAGAAAGACGATACAAACATTGCACTGGAGCAATATGACCTCAGCCTCTTTTATACTTTATAATGAAACTGGGACCTTGGAGGTCTTCCAATTCAACTTCTGGAGGCAGGTTGTCCACTGATTAATTGTTCTAACTGTCTGGAAATTTCTTCTTAGTTCTAGGTTGCTTCTCTCCTTGATTAGTTTCCATCCGTTGCTTCTTATCCTGCCCTCAGATGGATAGATAGATGGATATGGATATCCAAGACACTTCCAATTTTACGCGGGAGAAAACCCGAATTACCAAAGACCTACATACAAACACCCGTGAAAACCTCAGAAAACAAATATATATATATACACCCGTGAAAACCTCAGAAAACAAATATATATATATATATATATATACAGAGAGAGAGAGAGAGAGAGAGAGAGAGAGAGAGAGAGAGAGAGAGAGAGAGAGAGAGAGAGAGAGAGAGAGAGAGAGAGAGCGCCTGGAGGTTAACACACTGCCTAGCATGCAGGCTGCCTAGGTTCGAATCCCATAGAGGGTGTGGCTTGCTGAGGAGGGCAGAATGAGCCCGAAATAGCTATCCAAGTCTCCCATTTAATTCTTTAACTCTTTGTCAAAAAAAGGGGGGGTACTATGGGCATATCTAGAGGATATGTGTGTAAAACAACTAAGGTGATGGGTGCAGAAACTAAGGTGATAGACTTCTGCACCCATCAAGAAGGCATCATCTGAAAACATTTTGGTGAGACAGCCTTATCCCTGAAACAAGGAGAAGAAAATCAGAGAGCTTGCTGCATGAGGCAAAGATTATGTACTAAACAACTACTAGGATTTTACCGTCTTACAGACATAAGAGATTTCCGAGCCATAAATGCAATTGCTCTCTTTTTCTAATTTTGTCTGTATACTTTCCAAGTGAACCAGTCCCTAGATATAGATTTGCTCTTTTTTTAATTTTGTCTGTATACTTTCCAAGTGAGCCAGTCCCTAGATATAGATTAGTTAGTTCTTTGTATAGTGAATGCATGAAACCCACAGCCTGAATGTTGCTTTTTCCCTTTCTTTCCTTTGATCTATTATTAGTTAAAGCTGGGGGCTCCATTACCCATCAGATGCACATCTGCTCGGTAATGTGGCCTTCCTCGGTGCAGATGGCCCCTTTCAGCCAGGCCCCAGATACACGCTTGTAACATAGGAGATAAAGGAGCTGATGTTTTCCATGATAAGAAGTTTGGCAGGAGAAGGACACCCTGAGAATGATCTCAGCTGGAATAATAAAATCTGAACAAATCTGTTGCCCTGAAAGTTTGCTGCTAACCCTTTAAGTCGTCTCGGGAAGAACAGCTTTTCCGTATTTTATTGTAGTGTTGGCCACATCAGCAGTCTTTGATATTTATGATTTTCCTCTCCTGCTTAAGTACAGCAACATTATGATGAGCCTTTAAAATAGGATGTGTAATACTATCTCTTACATGTTTGGGGGGAAACCCATCAAAATCCTCTTTCTCTTATAGGGAAACAGCCACAGAGCAAGTATTTGGGAGAAGTTCCATAGGAAGGAAGGAAGGAAGGAAGGAAGGAAGGAAGGAAGGAAGGAAGGAAGGAAGGAAGGAAGGAAGGAAGGAAGTCAACCTAGATATGTTATACATAACAGAATGGAAAGTATTTAAGCATTCAAGCTCCCAGAAAGTAATTCAACAACGTACATAGAGTAACAATGTTGTCTACAGTGTGTCAAAAAAAAATTAAGATGGTGGCTACAACCATGTGATCAAAAACATAGTTGTGACCAGCCTGCAAGTTCCCTTCTCCTCCATAAACCAACCTTCACTAATTTAGTTTCCTGAATAAGGGTTACGGACTGCCCTGGTTGGGAAATCTGGGAGTTGTAGCCCCAACTTATCTGAAAGGTGCCAGATTGTAGAAGCAATTGTACTTTCTTTAGTGAAAACTCCAAGTTCCCTAACCCTGGACCACGAGAGGCAGATAGCATCCTAAAGATCCTTACAGATCCAGGTGTTTTATTTGTTTGTTGGTTTCATTTGGATTCTGTCTTTCCTCCAAGATCTAAAAGCTGTATGTAATACAATGCTTTATTTGACCAAGTGTGATAAAAAAACACAAGGAATTTGTCTCTGGTGCTAAAACTCTCAACGTACATGCAAAACAACAGAGTAATAATAATCACAATATTGATACCAATAACAGGAGGTTGTAGAGAAGATCAGAAGGATAATAATACAGATGTACCACATGGGTAAATATACAACTAGTCCTTGACTTAAAACAGTTCGTTTAGTGATTATTCAAAGTTACAACAGCAATGAAAAGAGAGACTTATTTACATTTACATTTACAACCATTGCAGCCATCCCCATGGTCACGTGATCAAAATTCAGACGCTTGGCAACTGACTCATATTTATGACGGTTCCGGTGTCATGTGATCCCCTTTTGCAACCTTCTGACAAGCAAAGTCAATGGGGAAACCAGATTCACTTAACAACTGTGTTACTAACTTAACGACTGCAGTGATTCACTTAACCACCATGACAAGAAAGGTCGTAAAATGGAGCAAAACTCACTTAACACATGTCTCACCAGAACAACAGAAATTTTGGACTCAATTGTGGTCGTAAGTCGAGGACTACCTGTAAATAGATGTAAGACAGTACTTGTGGGAATTAGGTGTTCAGCAGAGTGATGGCATGAGGGAAAAAAAACTGCCTCTGTGTCGACTTGTTTTGGCATGCAATAAAGCAAAGTAAATGCTGCAAAGCACGGCCTTCTCCAAATTTTCTTCTAGGAACCCTGGACTATCCTGCACTGGATCTCTTTTGTGTCAACATGCAATTTATTATTCTTTTCACAGAGAACCTACTTGCTTTTCCCCTCCCAGTGAAAGGGAGGAGTCAGATGATCCCCCCCCCCCGACACTCAGCTTTCTTGGGCTACTTTAACACCCATAGGAACGTGTCTACTGACTATTATGGATAATCAGTCAGTGGGTGTTGTCCTGATATTGCTTCATTACTATTTCTCCCTGATTGCAGCACAACAGAAAACATAATATCTCCAGTCTTTGATATTCTCTTTGTGAAGTGCAAAGCAGAGCAACTAAGATGATTAAAGGCCTGGAGACTAAAACATATGAAGAACGGTTGCAGGATTTGGGTTTGGCTAGTCTAGACAAAAGAAGGACTGGGGGGACATGATAGCAGTACTCTAGTATTTGTGGGGCTGCCACAAAGAGGAGGCCGTCAACTTATTTTCCAAAGCACCAGAGGGCAGGACAAGAAACAATGGACGAGAACTAATCAAGGAGAGAAGCAACCTGGAATTAAGGAGAAACTTCCTAACAGTGAGGACAATTAACCAGTGGAACAGCTTGCCTCCAGAAGTTGTGGGTGCTTCATCACAGGAGGTTTTTAAGAAGATACTGGACAGTCACTTGTCTGAAATGGTATAAGGTCTCCTGCTTGATCAGGGAGTTGGATTAGAAGACCTCCAAGGTCCCTTCCAGCTCTATTCTGATTGATTGATTGATTGAATAAAGATATTTCCAGTAGAACTTTTTTTTATAGCCAGTAGAAGTTAAAATCCTAAATTTGGATAATCATCAAGGGGAAAAAAAGAAGTTGGGTTTGAAGAGATTATTTCTTTATGTTTACGGTATATGCCACCCATCTCATTGTTGAGCAGCTGTTAAAAATTCTTAATTTTTAAGGATTAAATATTTTAATGGTTGTGTCAATAGCATAACATCATACCTCATTTTCTAAATATATTCCTGCCTTTATTTTGGGAGTGGGGGGGGGATAGCTGTCAAGGATGAATGCAGATCCCAAATAAGCCATATCATCTAGTTCCTGTGAATGCAAACAGTTGCTTTTGAACAGTGGCGTTTGACACTTGTCTTTCCGTATTACTTCTTTGCACCTGTCCAGTTTGCAGAACAGAAATGAGTGAAGTAACAGCTGCTAACTTTTTGAAAACCTCAGCTCTTTTGCCTTTAAGGACAGATGGAGACATGAGAAGGCAATAGTGTCTCTTTCAATGCTAAGGGGAAGCAGGGAGTGCCACCCAGTTTGGTGTAGTAGTGAAGAGAGGAGGCTACAGTTAAGTGAAGCAGAATAACCATACAGCATTGTTTAAGCTGGCCTAATTTAGAAAACATTATTTTGGAGGTGTAGCAAGAAAAGACAGGTGGAGGTTTATTTCCTGATGGGCAGGGACCACCCAGAGCAATGTTTCTCAACCTTAATAACTTTAAGACAGGTGGATTTCAACTCCCATGGCTGGTTGGGGAATTCTGGGAGTTGAAGTCCACCTGTCTTAAAGTTGCTAAGATGGAGAAACACTGACAGTTGGCATGCATTCCTACCTAAGAGTAAGTGTTAATGGCCTGGGGCAACCTGGTTATGCAGATTAGCCCTGAAACAGATGAGAATTGACTTTCCACAGCCAGGAGATCAGAGAGCCCAGAACCAGGCTGAGGCAAGTGTTCAAACAAATGGGAAAACAGCCAAATGCAATGAGAAATTGGCTTCAGTGTGACTCCTACTGAATTGCAGGAATGCCAGGGAAGAATTGGCTGCTGCTGATTTGCCATACAGGAAGTCCTCTGCGTATGACCACAATTGAGCCCAAATGTTCTGTCGCTAAGCAAGACAGTTGTGAAGTGAATTTTGCCCCATTTTACGTCTTTTCTTGCCACGCTTGTTAAGTCAATCACTGCAGTTGTCAAGGTAGTAACACGGTTGTAAAACGAATCGGGCTTCCCCACTGACTTTGCTTGTCAGAAGGTTGCAAAAGGGGATCACGGGACACTGTGACACTGCAACCGTCATAAGTATGAGCCTGTTGCCAAGCATCTAAATTTTGATCAATGGTCCTAAGTGCCACTTTTTAGTGCCACTGTAATTTTGAACGGTCACTAAACGAATGGTTGTGAGTGGAAGACTACCCATACAATATTATGGGATCATTTGGGCACCAAGTGTTCTCAGTTGGGGAAAGCAACTGTTGCATTTGCTAAACCTTTTAACTGACGTTGTTTGTCAAGGTTAAAATGATGATGATGATGATGATGATGATGATGATGATGATGATGATGATGATGATAATAATAATAATAATAATAATAATAATAATAATAATAATAATAATAATAATAATAATAATAATAATAATAATAATAATAATAATAATAATAATAATAATAATAATAATAATAATAATAATAAGTTGGAAGGGACCTTGGAGGCCATCTAGTTCAGCCCCCTGCCCAGGCAGGAAACCCTATACCATTTCGGACAAATGGCTGTCCAGTCTCTTCTTAAAAATTTCCAGTGTTGGAGCATTCACCGCTTCTGGAGGCAGGTTGTTCCACTGGTTAATTGTTCTAACTGTCAGGAAGTTTCTCCTTAGTTCTAGGTTGCTTCTCTCCTTGGTTAGGTTATCAGGATGGGGTGCATTGAGAAAGTCAAGTTGGGGGCTGGAATTAGGCAGTTACAGCTACCAGCTTCACTTTTTAAAATACCTTTTAGCAGTTCCTCCCTGTAGACACCTTGCTGTTGCTCTCTTTCATATGGCTTAATCAATAGTTATATGTGTAGCCAAGGAGGAGATCACATGGTGTCCTGGTAGTCCTCGACTTACAACCGGTTGCTTAGCAACCTGTCAAAGTTACAATGGACCTCCCCAAAGGTACTTAAGGCTCAGATTTGAAGTTCTCATGGCTGCTTCCCCCCCCCATAGTCACGTGATCACATGTTAGATGCTTGGTAACTGTCCCATACTTACAATCATTTGCAATGTCCTACAGTCACTTAACCCGATTTGGGGTGTATTTTGCCAGAAACTATCACTTATTTCTGGTTTCCTGCAAAAAAACGCCCATGGTGGACAATGGGTTGCCTTAATGACTGAAACATTCACTTAGCAAACGCTGCAAAAAAAAAAAAAAAGTCACAAAATTAAGTCAATCGTGTGAGGACTTGCTTAATGACCAGCATGACTTATGACTTTAATTCCAGGCTCAGTTATGGTCATAGGTCAAGGACTTCTTGATCATCAAATGGGACAAAACTCTCTTAAACACCTGTGTCACTTAGCAATGGGAATGTTGGGATCAGTTGTGGTTGTAAGCCGAGGACTATCTGTATTGCAATTGAAAAGCCAGTCTTCCTGATCCCGGAAAAAAATTACATGTACATTTGGTCCTAAGTCTATTGTTTTGCAATTTTGTTTTGTATATTTTGCAGGGATGCCAAGAAAGTTAAACAATTCATGTGTTCTTCTTTCAAACATACACCGCAACTGTTTGTTCTCCTTTCCAATTGTCCATGTCCTTCTTTGCCTGTTCGGATCAGAATGGGACAAAATTATTTTAATTTTTGTCATTTACATTTCATTTTGTCCCTCTTTGGCATCCT
This sequence comes from Azemiops feae, assembly GCA_023970755.1. Taxonomy (NCBI): domain Eukaryota; kingdom Metazoa; phylum Chordata; class Lepidosauria; order Squamata; family Viperidae; genus Azemiops; species Azemiops feae. Next base: position 103,862 of record JALGBA010000161.1, read on the forward strand.
TTCTTTAATGATTCCATTCCACTATTTCTTTTGATATTAGAGTAACTCTTGTCCCACAGCGGGTTAATAATAATAATAATAAAGTTGGAAGGGACCTTGGAGGTCATCTAGTCCAACCCCCTGCTCAGGCAGGAAACCCTATACCAGTAGTGGCGAACCTATGGCACGCATGCCAGAGGCGGCACTCAGAGCCCTCACTGTGGGCACACATGCTGCCGCTGCCAGCGGCTTGCGCAGGTCCATTAGGCTGCCGCCTGGAGCAGCAGCCCCACCCAGCACAAAGGAGGCGAAGAGGCCAGCTAGCAAGCTCGAGTAGAGGTGGTAGAGCACGCCCACACCCAGCAAGCCAAAGGCCACCCCGAGCAGGGAAAGCTGGATCCCCATCAGCGCCATGGCCCCCCAGTCCCAGCTAGGATTGCGTGCCTCCCCCCATCTATGCTGGGCCTCCTGCCTACCGCCCCACCCACCAGAGACCCCCTGGATCTCCCCCAACCCTGCCCAGCCCCCACAGGCGTCCCCCCCATGAGCAACATTGAGGTGGCCCTGCCCATCCCAGCCATGCCCACCCAGTCTGCCGTGACAACCGCAGCCATGCCCACCCAGTGGGCCATGCCCACCTGCCCCCCCCGAGGGCACCACAATGCTGATGCAGCCCTGGCACTTTGTGATAAATAAGTGGGTTTTGGGTTGTGGTTTGGGCACTCGGTCTCTAAAAGGTTCGCCATCACTGCCCTATACCATTTCGTACAAATGGCTGTCCAGTCTCTTCTTAAAAACTTCCAGCATTGGTTGGCGATTGCACGTGGTGAGTTGGCTGTGGCAAATTGACTGCGGCGAGTTGCCGTAGACCCTGTTCAGATACCTGAGCTGATACGCTACCCTCATTGGTACCTGATGATCTACTCTCATTGATCAACAGAACGGGATAGCGATAGAAGAGAATATTTGTACCTCGGGGTTGAACTATGTTGCCCTTGGTGCTCTCTGAGCTTGGTGGTTTTTCTTGCAGACATTTCATTACCCAACTAGGTAACATCATCAGGCACAAAACCACCAAGCTCAGAGAGCACCAAAAACTCTACAGAATAGATTCGCTTATTTATTAATAGCCCTGGAAGTATGTGTGATGCTGGGGAGGGGAGACTAAGTCAAACCAAGGGACAGTTTTTTTTCATTTCAGATAAGGACAGATATTTTCAGACAGTCTGGAGATACTTTCTGGAGGCTGTATCAAACCCAAGAGAAGTAGATAGGAAGAGTGGATGAATAATTGGTCTCCCCAGTAGGCTTAGATACGGCTAAGCAAAGCTAACAATATCCCTTTGTGTAGCACAATCTCTTCTCCTAATTAGAGCCTCTGAAACATGTAGCAAGGTTTTAAGAATCACTGAAAGAGACGGGCTGATGAAATGAAAGAGAAGTGTGATGGATGAGCAAGTTCAGCCTCCCTAAGTTTATTTTCATAGCTTTGGAGTTTATTTACCTACGACCACAATAGAGCCCGAAATTTCTGTTGCTAAGCGAGACGTTTATTAAGTGAATTTTGCTCCATTTTGCAACCTTTCTAGCCACATTTGTTAAGTGAATCGCTGCAGTTATTAAGTTAGTAACACGGCTGTTAAGCGAATCTGGTTTCCCCATTGACTTTGCTTGCAAAAGAGGATCACATGACCGCGGGACACTGCAACTGTCATAAATATGAGTCAGTTTCCAAGCATCTGAATTTTGATCACATGACCATGAGGATGCTGCAACGGTCATAAATGTGAAAAACAGTCATAAATCACTTTTTCCAGTGCCGTTGTAACTTTGAATGGTCACTGAATGAACTGCTGTAAGTTGAGGACTACCTATATTTATTTCAATGAGAAAAGCTTTTTAATCTGGGAGAGGGTCCTGGGTTTGCAATAAGCAAATGAGCAGAAGTTTCTGTATATCCCCCCCCAAAAAAAATGTTTATATAGTTTAGGTCTTGAAAGCTCTTCTGCTATAGTTATCTGTGCTGTTCACCCCAGCTTGGTTTTATTTTTTCAAGGCCAGCCCTCTCCCCTCAGCTTTTTCTTTCTGCAAGAACCAGACAGGAAAGGAAATGGATATAAATCTGTGGTCATAGCAAAAAAGAAAAAAAATGGGGGGGGGGCTCCTCAGCAGTCAAGGCCATGTGAAAACGATCAAGGTGGCTTCGCCCTCTCATTAGCGCTGAGAGCGCTAACATTGGGAACTGATTCCATTTGCACAAACGCTTTAGCTGTAATAAATTACAAGCCCAATCTTGCAGTATAATGGTACTTTTAGCAGGCCCTGGTTTATTCCAATGTATTGCCTGCCTCATGATTTTCTTAACACAGTGTTTGTCAACCTGAGTCACTTTAAGACGTGTGGACTTCAATTCCCAGAATTCCCCAGTCAGTTACTTATCTAGAACTAGAAAGTGCATTAGAAGAGGGGTCCCCAACCCCTGTTCCGTGGACCAGTACCGGGCCGCAACATGCCAGCAACTGGGCTGCACAAACAAGCAAAGCCCCATCCGTGGGATGCAATCAGCACACAAAACCACACACCCTCCGGTCTGCGGAAAAACCTCTCTCCACGTAACCGGTCCCTGGTGTCCAAAAGGTTGGGGACCTCTGCATTAGAAGAACATTTAAAACATAAGGGAGAGAGAGAAAAAAAGATGGATGGATGGATGGATGATCTCCCCCCAAAGATATTCATGAATTACACAGGTATCTGGTAAAAAAAAAAAAAAGGATTTAAAAAAAATTGTTTTGACATAATGATACAAAGCCCAGCCTTGCTCGCACCAAACACAACTATTATAAATCATACATTTTGTGTCACAACACAGGTTGTTGTTTGCCCACCACAGCAGACTTCTGTAAGATTGTATTCACACCACACAGTCTTGACTACTGAATTAACCCATTTTCTAGCTTCTTTAAAAAAACAAACACCATTAATCAAATGAGCTGGCTTCATGGTAAGACATGAATAATATAACCAAGATTAGTACTAGCTAAGGTTAGGAAATTGTTCAGCTACATTTGTTAGGTCTCTAACATATTTGCTTAAATGTGCTGTATGACTACCATTATACAAGGATTATGTGAGTGTAATAAAGAAGGGAAAAAATGAATGAAATATCAGGCTCTTGTCTGAAAGTTTCTTTGAATCATGCTTGATTCATTTCACTGGACAGGAAAAAGAACAAAGGAGATAATCACCAGACATATTATGCTTCCTTTGGTGTCTAAGGTCATAATGGCCTCCTGATACATTAAGAGAATCAAATAAAATCAGAAGTTAGCCTTCAGGGAGTAGGAGTGGATGTATTAAAGTTCTCAGTTTGGGCCACTCCCTCAATAGTCTTTGATAGTATATTCATCAGCCCCTTTGAAATTTTTTCCCTTGGATTTCATTGAAAACCTACCCGTTGGCAGATGATGTACTGTATATAATCAGGTGTCCAAGAACTGAGAAAACTCTGCTGTGTATTTCTTTGTTTCATTAATAACAGTTTGGGTTGCTAGGGAAACAGTTTGGGATTTGAAGGAGTATGTACATACCTGGCCAAAGTTCCTATGGCAAATCAATATTTCAGCCACCACTATTTCTCTTATGCTCCAAGATTATTTACTAAGTTGCTTTCCAGGGAAAACTAATTCACAGAAGTTAAATATCTATGGAAATTCTCAGTTCATCCAGGCCATAATTGTTCCGAAGGTGCTTTTTCAAAAGGCAACTGGACTTGTTTTTCCTTGAAGACGTTTTGCTTCTCATCCAAGAAGCTTCTTCAGTTCAGGACTGAAGAAGCTTCTTGGATGAGAAGCGAAGCGTTTTCAAGGAAAAACAAGTCCAGTTTAATGAAAAGAAGGACAGCAGTGTTCCAATGTCTCAGGGGTTGCCACAAAGAAGAAGAAGTCAATCTATTCTCCAAAGCACCTGAAGGCAGGACAAGAAGCAATAGATAGAAACTAATCAAGGAGAGAAGCAACTAAGAAGAAATTTCCTGACAGTTAGAACAATTAATCAGTGGAACATGTTGCTTCCAGAAGTTGTGAATGCTTCAACACTGGAAGTTTTTAAGAAGAGACTGGACAGCCATTTGTCTGAAATGGTGTAGGTAGGGTTTCCTGCCTGAGAGGGGGTTTGGGCTAGAAGATCTCCAAGCTCTGTTATTCTGTTAATCTGCCTTTTGAAAAAAGCATCTTTGGGATAATTTTCAGAAGGTTTTCCTGGATTCCTCAGTTTTGTTGGGTCTACAGACCCCATTGGCTTTCTATGTCCCCAATAGATAGTAACATGTATGTTATCTCTTCATATTTAGAGGCAAAGTGTTTAAAATTTGTGATGATTACAAGAGCTACAGAAATATTGGATGTCCCAATACCTTAAATAGTAGCATTTGGAGAGAAACAAGAGGAGACCAGTCACATTATGTACTGGTGTGCAGCATTGTGATACAAATGCAGTAGTCCTTGACTCACGACTAATTGCTTAATGACCATTTGAAGTTATGACAGGCCTCCCCATGACTCCCCATGACTCGATACTGAAATTCCAACCTCCTGCGGTCACATGACTACATGTTGGGTGCTTGGCTACAGGCCATATTTATGGCTGTTTGCAGCGTTCCACAGTGATGTGATCATAGTTTATGACATTTTTGCCAAGCGGCAGCATTTACTTCTGTTTTTTGGCAAATTCAGCCCATAGAGAACTATTTGTTCCCTTAATAACCACAGTGTTTGCTTAACAACAATGCAAAAAAGCTTGTAAAATCAAATTGTTCACATGAGTGACTTATTTTATGACTGTTGTGTCTTACAAGTGTGATAGGCAGGTTCCATTATGGTTGTAAGTCGAGGACTACCTGTATGAAAGGACAGAATTTGCCTCATGATGTCACAATGCACATCGTCCTCAGTCTTGTGGGAGGTTTACAAACTCTGGAGAGAAGTTGTATTTTAATAGGATTTGGATCCAAAATGGTGAGTGGAGTTTATTTACTTAGTGTATGGCATATCATACATGAAACTAGCAATACAGAGTAACATTTCACCTAGATTATAAATATTAAAAAGATCTATATTCAGATACCAATGTCTAGGGCTCTAGGCCATCTAATCATTGAAGCGCAGTGGACTGGTATATGCCCTCAGCTTACAACCGGTCACAATGTGGTGTACAGTTTGATGTGGGACCCCGCAGTCACTCTGAGGGGAGGATACTGTGCCTCATTTATACAGAGAGTCCCAACTGATGCTGTGTGAGGTGCGAATCCTATTCAGGGTTGTACATTGCTTTTTTAAAAAAAATTTTTTTATTAAGATGTAAAGTAAAATACAAAATACAAAACAAATAGTAGGACACAATGGGGAGGAAAAAGGGAGAAGAAAGTGAGGGAATGAGAGGGGAAAAAAGAGATTGACTTCCGACTTCCCCTGTTGCAGTAGAATAGAGCATTAATGTCGAGCCTTGACTTTTTACTTTTTCACAATAGTAAAAACTAGCCATTTCTGTAACAACAAATCAATCTAACCAGTGAAACCCAAAATCAAAGTTTCACTCTTTTCCACCTCAAGCACAAAGTCCAGAACAGTCTCCATGTAGAAACAAAGGTACTTCTATTCTTTTCTTTAATGAAAACAGTCAATTTTGCTATCTCTGCCGATTCCATCAGCTTCTGTAGCCATTTGTCCATAGTTGGAATTGAACTGTCCTTCCATTTTTATGCATACAGTAGTCTTGCTGCCGTCAATATATACAAGATCAAAGTTCTGAATTTTTTTCCCAAGTCTTTTTCCATTAAACCCAAAAGAAAAGTTTCTGGTTTCATGTTTATTTTTACTTTAAGGATTTTCTGTATCAAAATGTGAATCCTTCTCCAATATTTCTTTGCTTTATCACATGTCCACCATAAATGATAAAAAGTCCCTAGGATTGTCCATTGCTGATGTGGTAGTTTAAAGCCTTCTTTGTGGGGTCATTTATATGTCTTCTAATGGGTTGGGTGATCTCTTCTGATTCCACTAAGCATCTTTGCACTCTTGAACTGTTTTATTAAGTCCTACAGTAAAACATACATGGACCATTCAGTCAAGAATCTACCTCAGAGTCTCTTGTAACAAATGAGAGTTGGCTTGTTGTTGAGTGATCATGAGAAAGAAGGAGCAATTAGTTCCCTATCAGTGTGTGGGCTTGCATGAACATAATGGCACCTTCTGCAAGAAAAGAATGCTAGAATAGATAGATCTTTTATTCGATCCCACAGGACTTGACTTTTCTTACGTTTTTATTTGAACATTCGGGCATAGTGCTTTCACTACCTATACTCCACTAAAATCTTGATGGATTTGCCACATCGCTGCATTTTTCTCTTTCCATTGTCCACAGCTGCTCTCACTCCTTGCCTAAAACTTCCTTTTGAACTGTGAATATGGAAATAGGTCCAGAGAAAAGAAACTCAAATGTACATTCTGTTTCAGCGGCAACCCCCTGCTATTTATCATGCAATTCTAAGTGTGTCATCATGAGGAAGATACCATATCTGAAGGGTATTAAGAGAGTGGCAATGAAAACATCAAGAACTTTTAGACACTGATGGATCATAAATGCTTCAATCAATTGATCCATTTATAACCAGTAAGATGAAACAGGACAAGGTCTTTCTCCAGAGAAATTCAATAGATGTGAACATTGGGGTTGTTAAAGAGATCAAGGAAAGAGCTGTAAGATTACTATAAGGATTTAGCAGTAAGTCGGCATTTAAGTTCTGAATTAGAAAGATTTCAATCATGGGCTCCCTACCCAATCAACCATGGTATTTTATTCTGGGTAATCCTTTCCATATGCATAGTTGAAAGAAAAAACCAACTTCATTACAAAGAAAAATGTTAGATTAAATACAAACTTATACTCATTCTAGAGAATGAGTTAGCTCTTTATCAATAGGCAAACAAAAGTGACTGGTGCAATATAGAGTCCAATTCAAATTTATTATTATTATTATTATTATTAATAATAATAATAATAATAATAATAATAATAATAATAATAATAATAATAATAATAATAATAATAATAATAATAATAATAATAATAATAATAATAATAATAAAGTTGGAGGGTACCTTGGAGGTCATCTAGTCCAACCCTCTGCTCAGGCAGGAAACCCTATACCATTTCAGACAAATGGCTGTCCAGTCTCTTCTTAAAAACTTCCAGTGTTGGAGCATTCACAGCTTCTGGAGGCAGGTTGTTCCTCTGATTAATTGTTCTAACTGTCAGGAAATGTCTTCTTAGTTCTAGGTTGCTTCTCTGTTTGGTTAGTTTTCATCCGTTGCTTCTTGTCCTGCCTTCAAGTGCTTTGGAGAATAGCTTGACTCCCTCTTCTTTGTGGCAGCCCCTGAGATATGGAACACTGCTATCATGTCACCCCTCGTCCTTCTCTTCATTAGACTAGACATTCCCAATTCCAGCAACCGTTCCTTATATGTTTTAGCCTCCAGTCCCCTGATCATCTTTATTCTTATTCTTTGTTATATGAAAAATGATGAGCAAGAAAACATCAAGTCTTTCAAATTTACTTTTAATCTGCCCAATCACCAGGGCTAAATAAATAGTGTCAATGGGGTGTGATCATTGATGACAAGCAAAATATGAGCCAGGAATGTGAACCAGTTGTTAGAGGGTTAACCAAATTCTGGGCTGTAGTTGAAGTATTATATCAAAGATGCATGAAGTCTTTAGAAAAACAGATATTGCAACATTTTAAAGATAATTGCATGGTCCACTTACTCAATGGATTGATGATACTTATTGCCTACAAACAGATTGCCTGTAGACATACACTTTCTATGGATAAGTATAAGGAAATATGGAACTCATTTATACAAAGTACAGTAGGTTAAAAAAACATGACATTTATGTAAGTGTATTATCTATCTATCTGAGACTGGACAACCGTTTGTCTGAAATGGTATACTGTTCCTGCTTGAGCAGGGGTTGGACTAGAAGACCTCCAAGGTCTCTTCCAACTCTGTTCTGTTATCCATCCATCCATCCATCCATCCATTATCTATCTATCTATCTATCTATCTATCTATCTATCTATCTATCTATCTATCTATCTATCTATCTATCTATCTATCTATCTATCTATCTATCTATCTATCTATCTATCTATCTATCTATCTATCCATCCATCCATCCATCCATCCATCCATCCATCCATCCATCCATCCATCCATCCATCCATCCATCCATCCATCCATAAGCCCACACACTTGAAAAATGTTTGTATTAATATTATATAGAACTGTTTACCGTTCTAACATATTATGGTATATTTTATTTTTGGCCAATTTCTTTTCACTTATTTAAGCACTTGTTATATATTTTTGTAAAGTATGTGCTTTTGTGTTTTGCTCCTTTTGCTTTGATCTTTTTCTGTTATATTTTCTGTTATTTGTTAAGCAATTAACAAATTATAAAAACATATTTTTTCTAAAAAAAAAAATTTTTTAATCCATGAAATCAGGAGAAGCCAAAAACCTGTGGGCATCAAAGAGAGGAATCTGCAAGCATATCTGGATGTAAGAGTCCCACACTGCCAAACGCCTCCCGTATGAAGGACCATGTGCATAGAAGTAAAGGGACTGTCCTTACCTATTTGAATTATTCATCTTGACTCATCTTATGCTCTTCAAAGCTTTCTGCACACACAACGGTGGGTGAGCGCATCAAAGTATCCCCTTTTTCATTTTTCATCACTGGTCAAGGCTCACACAGTCTTTGATCTGTTACAATTGTCTTTGTTTACCAAGTTTTGTCTTCTTTTTATTACCTGAGGGCCACCCTAGATCAGAAGGATTGCTTTTAAGTTGCCCATGTAATGGTTTTTAAACACAATGAGTAGGTAATCCACATGTTAGAAGGGGACAGGGCTTTGATGATGCAATCACAATTGCCATCTTGATTTCTTTCCCCTTTACTCCCCTTATAAAGCCTCCTGAACCAGAGAACTGAGCAAGGAAAGTATTTTCCTTTCTTTTGAAGTCCAAGCTATTAATTCACTTTTAATGAAGGGCTTTCCATTCCCAAGGTTGATCTAAACTCTGCATCTACAATTGGCCCATCAGCTTCTCTTTCTCTTGACACCCTCTGCCTTTAACCTTGGAGGCATTCTTCTGAAGCCAGCTGTTGTTTAAAAGGAGTTGCCATCCAAACTTCCCAAGGAAACTTAAGAGAAGCTAAGTTATTTTTTATTATTATTATTAAACATCCTTCCAGCACTGACAGAAACTTTCATCAGTGCAATAATAAGGGTTTTCAGCCAGGTGGGAAAAGCTGAAGGGCAGAACATTCTTCCAAAGGTCATCGTGTGCAGCTGACTCTTATATTGCCTCACTGACACAATACACTTCAGGTTTACTCATAATTGAAAATTCAGAATTTTGTAATCCACAGAGGAATTCTTTTTGAATTAAATGGTTGGAACTAAGTTCAACCTGAGCCCTTGCCCAAAATTTTGTCCTCAGAGGTAACTTCAAGGGGAACCAAACATGTCAAGATGGTGGCTACAACCATTTGACCTTCTTCAAAAAAAGCAAGGCCCGGATTGCACAGTCATGCCCATCAGTTTGACCTTTCGAACCTCCTCCAATTACAGCCAAGGTAATCTAAAAGTGATAACGTTTTCCACCAATAGCAATAGCACTTAGACTTATATATCACTTCATAGTGCTTTACAGCCCTCTCTAAGCACTTTACAAAGTCAGCATATTGTCCCCAATAATCTGGGTCCTCATTTTACTGACCTTGGAAGGATGGAAGGCTGAGTCAACCTTAAACCCGGTCAGGATCGAACTCCTGGCAGTGGTCAGAGAGTTAGCCTGCAATACTGCATTCTAACCACCGTGCCACCATTCCAGAGTTTAATTGAACAAAAAGATAAAAGCATTACATTTCTATGAAGTCATAAATTCATGGTATTTGAGTCATTTGAATTCAATTTAAATGCAAATCAACTATAATCAAAGCTCATTTTTGTGGCTGCCTCACCTACTTCTTTCCTCTGTCTCCTTCTAATTTAGGGATAACACCCCTCCCCAGGATGTTCAAACCTCAAAATATGCATAATATTCTGTACAAGGAAACCCTGAATTCTGTAACTGGACCATTGCTATTATTTTTATATATTCCACCTTTCAGGTGGAAATTCAGGATGTTGACTGTCAAAGCAATTAATTTTTGGTTGCTTTAAAGCGCTTCACGTTTCAAGATCTAAATACAGGTAGTCCTTGACTTACAACAGTTCATTTAGTGGCTGTTCAAAGTTACAATGGCACTGAAAAAAAGTGACTTATGACTGTTTTTCACATTTACGACCATTGATCCTTCCCCATGGTCAGATGATCAAAATTCAGACACTTGGCAACTGGCCTGTATTGATGACGGTGTCCCCGGGGTCATGTGATCACATTTTGTGACCTTCTGTCAAGCAAAGTCAATGGGGAAGCCAGATTCACTTAAGAACCATGTTACTCACTTAACAACTGCAGGATTACTTAGTAGGATTTTACATTTGATGTGTCCCCAGAAAGATGTTTTCTCAATCTCTTTCTTGTTTTTCCTCAGTATTTGAATATTTTCTCAATATTTGAAGTGTCCTTCTGATCTTCAGGTAATCTGTGAAGAGTATACTTTATCAGGCCTGGTATGACTTATCCCTCTGGAATAAGAATTGCTTTATTTTCTGGATTGTTTGATTCTTGTTCTATAGGGTTGTTTTAGAAAGTACAAATGAGCTTGGTTTTAATCTTTTACGCATTTATTTTATTGAAAATAGAGTGGGTTCTACTTAGTTGACTGGAGTGGCCTATGAGCCCTGCAAGTAAGCAAATCAGTACATTTTATCTTGTCTTAGTTTGTATACCATTACGGATTATATTCATGCTCAGCAGTTCAGACATTTTTTAAAAATTATTAAATTTACCGTTATCCGTCTCATGTTATTTTAAAAGTGACACTTTTAAACTAATAATTCTTGGATGAAAAATCCAAATATGCAACAATTGGAGGGGGAAAAAAATAAGGAGATGATTTGCCTGTCAGAGCCCTCCTGGATGTATTTTTTTTCCACCAGTGCTCTTTAGATAAAGAATTTAGATTTGGGGGAAATCTCATCTGCCGTTTCTTCTAAATCCTGGGGAAGCTGTCTGGATCAATCTGGGTGGTCAAAAAGACAACTTGATATGCCTCTGAGCCAAAATTTAACTGAAAGGGAGGTATTAAAGACAGAAAACAAAACCAGAACCTCTTGGCCTGTATGATTAAAATTATGCTATTTATGAAAAAAATGCATTTAATTTTTGCTGTTTCTGCGAGGTTACAATTATCTTTTTGTCTCTCTTTAGAGAAACCAAGATGTCCAGACTTAATTAGGTCTGACACCTCATTAAGGAAGAGACAAGCTGGAGAAGATAATTAAGCACTTACCGGTTTAGTCAACCCAAAGATCTTTTTTTTAACACCACAAGCATCAGGTATTGTTCACCCCCTACATTAATCATTCACTGACAGATTAACCTTGGGCTGGATACCAAATATTGGCTGGTAAGTGTTTAATATGCTTCCATGATCAGGCAAAGGGAAGGCGAAACTTGAGAAGGAAAAGTAAGAACAGTGGGAAAAATAACAGTTCCTCTTCTTGTGCGATGGCTTGTGTCTCCCTAATGAGCTCCCTTTGAAAATCACACCTGGGAACAACAAGCACAATATAAACACAGGTGGCGAAGTAGGGACCGCCAGGCAGTGTTGTGGAACTGCCATGGGATCGGAGCTGATGTTTGACTACAAGCCAAGAAAGGCGACATTATGGGTTTTCTCCTGACTGTTGCAATAAACATGCATTCAGTTCAATACTCCGTGCCCTTAATGGGAGGTGGTAGCTTTGCCAAGCTGACCATCTGAGTGATTGCATTAACCTCAAGGCTCCCTAAGGTTGCAACTTCCGGAAAACAAAAGGAGGGGTTTTTTTTCTGGATCTAAATTGGTGTTTGTGGTGGTGGTAGAACGGAAGCCATACTCCAAAAAGGGAGACTAAAACAACGGTAAATTTCACTTTAATAGGTAAACAGTACAGGTAGTCAGTGGTGGGATTCAAATATGTAAACAACCGGTTCTCTGTGTGGATGCCGCTTCCGGAAGTCCATTCTGGGCCTGGGCGACAAAAAATTAGCTGCCGGTTCTACTGAACCGGTGCGAACTGGCTGAATCCCACCACTGCAGGTAGTCCTCAACTTACAAACATATGTTTAGTGACCTTTCAAAGTTACAATGGCACTGAATAAAGTGACTTATGACCCGTTTTTCACACTTACAACCTTTGCAGCATCCACACGCCCAAAATTCGGACACTTGGCAACTGGCTCATGTTTATGAAGGTTGCAGTGTCCCTGGGTCATGTGATCACTTTTTGTGACCCTCCAACAAGCAAAGTCAATGGGGAAGCCAGATTCATGGAACAATTGTGTTACTAACTTAACTGTAGTGATTCACTTAAAAACTGTGGCAAGAAAGGTTGTAAGATGGGGCAAACCTTGCTTAATGACTGTCTTGCTTAACAACTGAAATTTTGGGCTCAATTGTGGTCATAAGTCGACAACTACCTTTGTGCTTGATGTGATTATTCCCCAGCCATGTATTTAAGCATTTCCCTTTGTAACTCAAAGTTATCACTGGGTAGCAACTTTTGGAGGTCTCTGTGGACATAGCCAAGACTTTGGGGGGCTGTGTAGGCTGTGTGGGGTGAGGGTTAGGCAAATTCTTTTTTAAAGTCACAAGAGAAAGCAACAGCTTGAGGGCACCTCCGTCCTACTTGGTGCAGTAATCAGGGACAATGGTTGGTGCATTAGAACTTGCTAAGTTGTGTTGTCACTGTGTGCCTATTGAAATGTGGTAGCTGGTACTACTGTGAGAAAAAGCAGATAGGCTAGCTCTCCAATCAGGAATTTTCTGGACATGTTAGCATTAGAGCTGATGTGTCTAAACGTGGCAACTTTAAGAGCTGTGGTCTTCAAGTTCCAGAAATCCCCATGGTTGGCTGAGGAATTCTGGGAGTTGAAGTCCAAACTCTTAAAGCTGGCCAAGATTAGTTACTCCTGCATTAGAGCTTCCAAAATGACCAGCAAACGTAGTTATTCCATTGGACAAAAAAGGCATGGTCCATGCAAACAAATTCCAGAATATATTTATCATATTTATAACAGCTACTCCAACTGGTGTCTTCCAAATATTTTGGACAGTTGTAGTCTAACACATCTGGAAAGTACTAGATTATTTTACAGTGGCCTAAAACTCTCTCATTTTCTGGTGCAACTCAGCCTCAAAATTCAGTTCCTAGAAATTCAGTTTACAAATCTTGCAATAAATTTTGTTTCATTTCACTGATGCTCAACGTGAAGGAAGGGAAACAATTAATGTAATTCCCCAAAGGAAGCGTGTTTCCCCTCTTTTTATTCTTTTTAAAAAAAAATTGTCTCAATCTCTTTTGAAAGAAATAAACTGAATGAACTTGAGGGTGAGGACATGATCCACATAAGGTGGGGGTGTCAAACTTGCAACATTACATGACGTGTCGTGACGTATCGTGACTTTTTTGCCATTGCCGGCAATGGGGTGGGCACAGTTTCACCATGACGCATCTGGCCCGCGGGCCGACAGTTTGACACCCCTGACATAAGGTAATCAGTAAAGCATTTCTTTTTTTAAAAAAAAAAACCATGAATCTCTGTTCTGCATAAAATAGGCATAATAAGTTTTAGGTTTAGGTGGCAAATACAAAAATAAAAATGCTGTAATTTTAATACATTTGGGGCATTATGTACGATTTACTATTATACATGTTATAGCTATTTCTATGCAATTTCCTGAGAGAAATGAGATGTACTATAAGAGCCAGTTCTTGTTTGATATGCTGAAGTTCCCCAGTTTGGTCCTGACTTCTAAAAGGATTATCAGCAGCCTGTCTTGAAGAGGCCCACTGTTAGCTGGATGGAGAAGCAATATCTACAGGTAGTCCTTAATTTATGACCAATTATTTAGCAACCATTGCATCAGACCCCTCGAAAACTACTTACAACCAGTTTCAAAATTCCAAAGTCAGCTCCACCCTACAGTCATGTGACCCAGTTTGGTTGCTCAGCAACCAGCCAGCATTTATGGCCACTTGCAGCACCATGGTCACGTGACTGTAATTTATGATGGTTTTGCCAGAAACTAGAGTTTACTTCCAGTTTCTGGCCAAACCCAGGCCCTAGCAAAAATGGTGTTCACTTTACAACCATGGAATTCCCTTAATAACCCCTACAAAAAAAAGTTATAAAATTGGGTCCAGTCACGTGGTGATCCATTTTATAATGGTCACAACTTGACCCTAACTGTCAGACTCAAATACAGTTCTAAGTTGAGTCGAGGACTACCTATATCGATAAAAAAAAGTAGCTTTCTGGATTCTACAGGTTGTCTCGCTATATAAATCATGCAAATAATATTCACCACAGGGAGCATTACTAGCCTCTTCCAATGCATAAAGCCATAGTAAATTTGATGGGATCACTAAGACTTGTGAGATTTTCTAGGTCTCCTGACCTCTGGCATCACAGATGTTTTTCTTCTTTCACCTTTCACATGTTCTTCTTGTCTGAAATATCGCAACATCCCGTGTAAGATTACCAGCCTCTCACCAGTCTTCTGAGAGTCTTAAGATTCTCATAAGAGAATTGTTTGTATTTATATAGTCAGCTGCCCAGAGTCTTCTGCAACGGAGGGCCCTAATCCAATTAAATAAAGATGAAGAACAACATCCAGAATCAAAAATAACAGAACAGAGGTTAGCAGATCAAGGTCGACAAATTCACCATCAGTCAGTTGCAAAAGGCAGTTTTACTCAGAACAGCTTACATCTAACTTGTTGTTGTTGTTGTTGTTGTTGTTAGTTGCGAAGCCGTGTCCGACCCATCGCAACCCCATGGACAACGTTCCTCCAGGCCTTCCTGTCCTCTACCATCTTCTGGAGTCCATTTAAGCTCACGCCTACTGCTTCAGTGACTCCATCCAGCCACCTCATTCTCTGTCGTCCCCTTCTTCTATTGCCCTCAATCTTTCCCAGCATTAGGCTCTTCTCCAGTGAGTCCTTCCTTCTCATTAGGTGGCCAAAGTACTTGAGTTTCAACTTCAGTGTCTGGCCTTCTAAGGAGCAGTCAGGGTTGATCTCCTCTAGGACTGACCGGTCTGAACGCCTTGCAGTCCAAGGGACTTGCAGGAGTCTTCTCCAGCACCATAGTTCAAAGGCCTCAATTCTTTGGCGCTCAGCCTTTCTTATGGTCCAACTTCTATATCTGTCTATCCCAGGTCCTTGGGAAGGACTCGATAAAATGCCAAATCCAGTATGAACATCTGTCTGACTCTGGGATGAAAGAAATATAAATAATTGGGCTGGGTAAGATATAGTGGCAGTGGGGGTTCCTTGAATACTCTTCTAAGATCCTGGGCCCTGCATTGCTATCTCTGATTTAACACGTGCTAAGCATTTCAGCTGCTTCTTCTCCATTAACCGAATAACAATTTAACAGAGTTGGAAGGGACCTTAGAGGTCTTCTAATTCAACCCTCTGTTCAAGCAGGAAACCCTATACAATTTCGGACAAATGGCTGTCCAATCTCTTCTTAAAAACTTCCAGTGTTGGAGCATTCACCGCTTCTGGAGGCAGGTTGTTCCACTGGTTAATTGTTCTCACTGTCAGGAAGTTTCTCCTTAGTTCTAGGTTGCTTCTCTCCTTGGTTAGTTTCCATCCGTTACCTTTCCTTCTGGTGCTTTGGAGAATAGGTTGACTCCCTCTTCTTTGTGACAGCCCCTTAGATATTGGAACACTGCTATCATGTCACCCCTGGTCCTTCTTTTCCCTAGACTAGACATACCCAATTCCTGCAACCGTTCTTCATATGTTTTATCCTCCAGCCCCCTAATCATCATTGTTGCCCTTCTCTGCACTCTTTCTAGGGTCTCAACATCTTTTTTATATTGTGGTGACTCAAACTGGATGCAGTATTCTAAGTGTGGTCTTATCAAGGCTT
>JALGBA010000161.1:3212500-3327853 GCA_023970755.1 Azemiops feae
GCATACACAGTGCTACTGGTAGAAAGGTCAGGTAGAAGCAGTGGTGGGATTCAAATATGTGAACAACTGGTTCTCTGTGTGGATGCCGCTTCCGGAAGTCCATTCTGGGCCTGGGCAACAAAAAATTAGCTACCGGTTCTGCTGAAGTGGTGCGAACCGGCTGAATCCCACCACTGGGTAGAAGTCAGTAGATCCATCCTGCTTGGAACAGACAAAGTCCTTTCTATCAGTCTCAATGGTGGTAAAATCCTGGGGGGAACAGATGAAATCAGGCTTCTTATAAAGCTGGAGGGAAAAACAGCTGGAAGTTCTCTCGTTCTATATTATTAAACAATCGGTATATGGCTTAGAAGAGCTTTCTACAACCTGAGTCATGGGTTTCTCACTGCCCGAGGCAAATCTGAGGTGCCTGGGAAAACAAAAAAATCTCCGTCTTCCTGATCCATTTTTCATGTCATTTTTTTTAAATTCAGTCCCAGGTTGGGAGACAGCTTGTCATTCACTGCCTAGATGCCTGGTTAACTTCCATGCTACATTTGGTACCCCAAAGGTAAAAAGTGACACGCTGCTGGGCCAAGGACACCTCCTGGTTTCTGCAAGTCACAGCAAGAGGAAAAGAAGAATCAAAGTCAAAGTCTCTGGTTGTTGTTGTTGTTTTGTTTTTAGGAATTCTCTTGCTAACATGTCAACTAAATGAAGAAATGCCCTACTTAAAAGCAAAAACATTCCAGCAAATTAGCTGTTGTTCCTTGGATGAACAGTCTCTTTGAATATTAGCAAACATGGCTTAAAGAAAGACTTGGGAGGGTGGTAGAGAGGCTACAATCACTGTTTCCCCCCACCCTTCCTGTCAAGGATTTTGTGTTGTTAATGATCACTGGGCTTGGGTAACAATGTGAAGGAACAATGCTGCCTTATTTACTGTTATTATATGATGTGCTTTGGTCTTCCAGCTCTTTGATGCACACTAGCAATGCTGTGGAGGAGCTGAATGGGGATGTGCTTCAGGGCGCGTGATGATTACTTTGGGCGGGATGCCTATCTGAACCATCGTCCACTCTCATTGGCCAAATAGCAGGAAGTTAAGGCATTGTAAAAAAAACAACAATCTCCTTCTCCTGGGCTCCTTCTCCTGAACTCCTGGCTGTTCCTGGGAGGGAAGAGTCAAGAATGCCAGGAGTGTATGCCAAGAGTCTCTAATCCCAGCAGGGTCTCCCAAAGTATGAAGGTCATTCCAGCTGCCCAGCCAAAACAAGCAGGCACCTATTTTGGACACCATTGATATAGGAAGATGTTGCCAGTGGAAGATCACTTTAGTGATGCAAGCAAATAAATCATTTCAAACTGTGCAGTAGAAGGCAGTGGTAACTCTCTTTGGTATTTTTTTTTTAGCAAGAAAGCCATATGGATGAACAATAGTATCAGATGATAGACCCCTCAGGTTGGATGGCACTGAATCCAGTACTAAGGATATGCTGAGATCTTTTGGGGACTTACCGTATTTTCCCAAAAATAAGACCCAACCAGAAAATAAGCCCTAGAATGATTTTTCAGGATGCTCATTATATAAGCCGTACCCCACAAATAAGCCCCAGTTAAGATCTTCAGCCAGATGGATACATTTAGTACCGTATTTCCCTGAGTATAAGACCTAACTGAAAAATAAGCCCTAAAGCATCTTTTGGAGCAAAAATTAATATAAAACCCGGTCTTATTTTCGGGGAAACACAGCAATAGTGTTTATGATGAGGCTAGATTAAAACCTCCTGAACATCTAGTTGCTGATGTTCCTTTGCAACAACAACAACAAAAGGAAATCTGAAGCTGCAAAGATGGAATTACAATGGGAACATAAGAAATATAAACACAGGGAAACTCAACAAGGTGTGTGTATCGTGGTTAGCAAGAGAAGTAGGAAAAAATCTACTTCAAAAAAGGCAAAAATTGTGTGCTATCGTTTAGTAACATACCCACTTACCAAGGTTTCTGTGTCCTGTTTCCCTTTTTCCTTTCAATAAATCAGTTTAAAGAAGAGTTTGGGAATCTTGGAAGGGTGTGTGTGGTTGGCTGTAAGTAGCTATCTTACTCTTGATACTCCTGGACCCTTTGTAATGCATAATTCACTATGTGAAGAAAGCCATGCAAGGATCTCATTTAATCCAGGATCTTTTCTCAATGGCTGTTCTGAGGCTTCGAGAAGCTCCTAAGCAGATAAGGAATACACATCACCTCATATCTGCATTTCTCAGCAACAGATTGGGGCTTGTTTTAATATGTGCATGTGGAGTTTGTGTGAGGTTGTGTGCATGTGTGTGTGCAATATTGCTTTCTAGAGGCTACATGTTTTAGCTTCAACGTGAAGTGCAGAGCAGAATGTCATGGCAGAACCTACTGTTCGAATGGCCACTTGACATCAGTTGAATTGGCTTCGTGCACATGCAGAAACTGATTTTGAATACCGTGTTTCCCCGAAACTAAGGCCTATCCCCAAAATAAGCCCTAGCTTGATTTTTGGGGGTGGGCCTAATATAAGCCCTACCCCAAAAATAAGCCCTAGTTTTGGGGCGAGGCATACACCTAAAAATCAAACTAGGGCTGGCGTGGGGATGTGGATCTGGCCCATGCATCCAGCACCCACTTGCCTGGCAGCCAGGCCTCTCCTCACCGGCCCACTTCTTCTGCAGCGTCTTCTGCAGTCAGGCCTGCATTCCTCTGTCACAGGCCTTTCCAGAAGGCCACTGCAGCCGAGAACCAAGCTATGGATTCAATCCATAGATCAGTTCTGCAAAACCTCTACAGCCAAGGAATCCATAGCTCAGTACTCAACTGCAGTGGTCTTCTGGAAAGGCCTGACTGCAAAATACAGGCCAGAATGCAGCTGCAGAATGCAGCTGCTCCTTCAGCTGCAGAAGTGGACCAGATGGGTGGGGCTGTCAGTGCCGGAGGTGATTATAAAAGACACACACACACACACACACACAGAAAATAAGATCTGGTGCCTCTTTTGGAGGCAAAAAAATAAAAATAAGACCCAGTCTTATTTTGGGGGAAACACGGTAGTGTCACAGTGCTCCAGCATTTGTAAGGCAGATGTTCCAGATTTAGCAGAGGTGCTTCCAATTAATACTTTGCTCCTAAGTTTGTTTAAGTGAAGCCTTTCTCCAAAGATGTGTTTATCATAATAGGTAGCAGTGTTTTTCATGCAATCATCTGTCAATAATTTCCTTTTTCCCAACAAAAATTAGGAATCAGATGGAATGAGCACAGCACCCATGTTTGAAATGAAAACAGGTTATTGCAACATTCCTAGAAGATCCCATACTACTGTGCACAAAGTCATTCTAGTATTCAGGAAATGAGCAAGTGGACGCAATTTGGTATGGCAAGCAGCCTCAAACCATACAACTCCTCCACCCTTCATCACTGTCCAGGTGAAAGCAGAGAGGACAACTAAAGATGATGGTGTTGACTGCAATAGTCAGAAAAACGGATATTTTCATTCTTCCCAGACCAAAAAAAAATTAGAAACAGGATGTTCTAATTCAGCCGATATTGCATAAAATTTCTTTAAGTTTGTATAATTAAAATTAAATTAAATTTATAATTAAAACTTCTATTTAGGGAGAGGAGAAGGAGATTGTGCAGGAAAAGGAGGAGAATGATCCATCTGCAAATCAGAGGGTAAACAAAATAAGAGGAAAAAGAGACAATATGGAACAAAAAGTTACTTATCTATTACTAATTTTTGAGGCCAGCCAACACCTTCCTAAAATACCTGTTACCTCCCAGTTTTCTGAGTGGTTTGAAATATAGTAATGCTTCAGGCAAATCATGCTGTCTTCTTTTGGAAATAAAAGTAACTTGTAGCTTATGTTGTAAACGTGTAATATGTTGACACATTTGTGAGGTCAGTAAACTCACAACTGAAATCATCACCCAGGACAAATCAGTTTTCACTGGAACCTGAAAAACGCTACAAGGAGGTAGTAAATTTGCTCCCTCTAGTGCTTGCAATGGGGTCAGCAAACTTCCCTTGAGGCAAAAAAAAAAAAAAAGTACTAATTCAACTACCACTTTATAATTTAAGACGGAGGTGAAAGTTTGCATTTTCAAACATCTGGGCTATGAATTAACAATGCACAACGTGCTGTTTTATTTCGCACTATAAACAGCTTGTTAAACCAGAGTTACAGGCTTACCTGCAGATTAGTATTCACAGACCTCAGTTTGGATTTATAAAAACCGGAGATTAAAACAAAGATTTGTAGAGTCCGAATACAGATTCTGCAAATCCAAAATTGTCACTGTTTCAGGAATGGACACATACTAAGCTACAGGTAAACCTCCAACATTAATGCATCAGGAGGTACAATGTCAGGTGTCTTCTCTAACCCTTGCATGTGACTTAGCTTATGTGAATACAGCCGTTGTAAAATGTAGGACCAGAAATTTGACAATTTTTTTTTTTTTTTTTATTAACAAAATAATTTTTATTGAATACAAAAAAAAAAAAGATTAAAAAACATTGAACATAGTGTATCATCTTTGACATACATCTTTGTCTAAACATTCCTTATTATACACATACTTTATACATTTCAGATATTCTTCCTCTATTTACATCCCTTCTAATGACCTTCCTTCTTTTTTTTCCTTCCATTTGTAAAATTTATTCCAGCTTAAATAGTATTCTGTTTCCTCCTGATTTTTTAATTCTTTCGTCAACTTATCCAATTCTGCGCAATACAAAATTTTCCTTATTAACGCATCTCCACTAGGCACTTCATTTGTTTTCCAATTTTGGGCAAACAAAATTCCGCCGTTATTACATGAATAATTAAGTATATATCATCTTTGTTTATATTTTTTTCTAATATGCCAAGTAGTAGCATCTCTGGTTTATATTGAGTTTTTTGACCCGTCATTTCTGTTATCCAATTCCAAACCCTCTGCCAATAAACCTGTACCTCTTTGCAAGCCCACCAAACATGGAAAAAGGTACCCTTTTCCCTTTTACACTTCCAACAAAGTGGTGAGTAGCCACTATACATTTTTGCGAGCCTGGCCGGTGGCAGGTGCCATCTAAAAAGCATCTTATAAAGATTTTCCTTGTAATTTGATGCCAATGTAATTTTGCAATTACGTTCCCAGATTTGCTGCCATTGGTCCATGTTTATAGCGTTCCCCAAATCTATTGCCCAGGTAACCATTGTTTCTTTAACTTGTTCTTCAAATAATTTATATTCTAACATATATTTATATATTTATAGCTTATGTGAATACAGCCGTTGTAAAATGTAGGACCAGAAATTTGACAATTTCAAGGAGGAGCAGCTTTTAAAATATAATAACTAGGCTTAATATGAGCAGCATTAGTGGCTTTCACCATATAATCTTATACGTGTTTATTCAAAAATGAATCCCGCTGATGCTAATGGAGGTTACACCCAGATAGATGAAGGGAGCATTGAAAGCTTTTAAAATTGTTATTTATGTGACTGGCCAGTTTGGTGTAGTGGTTAAGGCATCAGGCTAGAAAGCAGAAGACTGAGTTCTAGTCCCGTCTTAGACCTAAAGGCTGACCTTGGGCCAGTCACTTTCTCTCAGCCCTAGGAAGGAGGCAATGGCAAATCACTTCTGAAAAACCTTGCCAAGAAAACTGCAGAGAGTTGTGCAGGCAGTCTGAGAAGTGGACATGATTGAACAGACGGGGGGGGGGGGGGGGGAAGTGAGCTGAAGTACATAATCTTTATAAACTGAATTACTGCAGTAGAATGAATGTACTGCTTACAAGTAGAGAAGAATGTTATCACTGGCCATGTTTGATGCCTTATTGACAGCCATTCATGTCAGACACTTAAAACTCTAAATCAAGATGCACCTTCCTTGCCTAAATAGGCATCTAGAATCAATGGAACATGTTTGTCTTCTTTTGTGATATAAAGACGTGAATTAGAGTGTTTTACTACAAGAGATTAACAAAAATCCATTATTCTTAACATAATCAGTTGGGAGATAATATGTTTTCAATGTAACCTTAATTGTTTGCTATGAGTTATTATTCTCACTGTATATAGAGTTGGGTTATTTCTTTTTTATAGTCTAAAAACTGAAATTTCTAACTTTATGATTTCTGACTTGATTCACTATTTATGTGGGATTGATTGTTTACCTTTACTGTCCTTCTTAAGGATAAACCTTCTACGACGAAATCCTATCAACAAGAATACCGCTGGATCATTCCAGGAGCATTTAGGGAAGATATGATGGATACTAAGCTTGAAGATTACCCATGCCTTTCCTGTTGCAGCAAAAATAAAGTTCTGAAAAATTAGAATTCCATTTTGCCCATTTCAAAACTTTTGAAAAATCAGATGATAATGGGTAAACTTCCTATATTTGGCATCTGCAAATGATGCATTTGGATTTGATCTCCTGACAGATGTTATGAAACACCTATTTTAAGTGCCAGCATTCAGAAGCGCTGGTAGAATTTGAGCTTTGGGGAGAAGCTGGGAAAGGAAAGGGGAGGGGAAGGGAGGGGAGAGCAGGAGGGAGGGGAGGGGAAGGGAAGATATTGTCTTAGGAGAGAAAAAGCAAGATCCTTTCTTCTTTCATACTTTCTACAGTGATAAGATAGCATGGTATGAATCATTAATTTCTCCCCCATCCTCAGTTAGACTTATGGGGAAGGATGGGCCAGGTTGCATGAGCAGACCTGTTGTATGTAGCTAAAAAATGTAGATGCTGAATGATAAGGTGAAAAGGATGTTTGGGGTAGGGGGATATCATGCTTATCCTCCATGTCATCTTGTTCTATAACCTTCTCATTTGAAAGTTAAAAATGCATCAAACTCATGACCTAAGCTGATTTATTTCAGGCCAAGAAGCGGAAGAGACATACAGCACCTGAATGTTCATCCACATACCAAAAAGAGACCTAGCCTGATCCAACCACTCACTTCCTATGTGTTTGAGCATCCACAGAGGCAATATATATATATATGCCTATGCATACAGAGATACACACTCATACCGGTACGTGCTGCACTGCAAAATCTACTTTTTATTTCTGGGCCATACTGGATCATGAAATCTTTTGTGACCCAGCGATTTTCTTCACTGGAATTCCCCACGGCCTGAATAATCATGTTTTAAGGAACAAGGATGTTCTGGGAAAGTCTTATTTGATGTCACTGATTAGTCATTTCTGTCCAAGCTGTAAAAGGATAATTAATGAGCATGGGCACGGGCTCCTCTGATGCACCAAATCTTGGGTCAAGGAACCATTTCAATGGAGAAAATTAATCTAAAGTGTGTGTGTGTGTGTGTGTGTGTGTGTGAAAGCCTAGTAAGGAGGCAAGCAGCCCCGATCACATTATCAGACATGAAATACTCTCCCCATTTAAAATACTGACATATCTTGCAGCCCATGATGGAATCGGGTTGAAAATAGGAAAAGCAATATCCTGTTAGACAGGCAAAATGAGAAACTGACTTATCAGGACCACAAGTCATCTGTTAAAAGTGCTGCTATAGCAGGTTGGGAGGGGCGATGGTGAAATATGTTTCCTTTTCAGCTAAGCAAAAAGAAGCCTACCCACTCACAGACCAATAATTAAAACTGCCACAGTCTCTCAAATGACTTTCATTAAGTCAGTTCCTAATGCATGATAACAAAATGGCTGAGTTGCCACATCGCATTCAGCCGTAATTTGTTTGCTTTGGGTAAACCCGTTCCTGTTTAACATGACGTGTGATCCCAGTTATTCTTCTCCTGCCCTTGTGTGTGGATGCTTTTAAAGACAGAATGAGAGGGTTTAATTATTAAATTATGGAATGCATAATGAAAACTTATTATATACTACTCATGATTCTCGTTTTTAAAAGTGTTTTTATTGTATGAACGATTATTGTACTGAACATAGAACTGGTTGAATTTAATGTATTTTCACTGATGGGTTTGCTCTTACTCTGCTGTGTTTTAATATTAATCGGTGAATTACTTTCTTTTTTTTTGAAAAGTCAGATTCCCCCTAAAAGTCACAAGCAACAATATATTTAAATACATATTTTGTGTTTCTTCTCCCATTGTACTTTCATGTATGCATTCTGATTTGTTTTCAATTAATAACAATGTTGAAACCTTTGAGAAGTGCAAAAATGTGCAGATAACAATGCTCTAACCTGCTGATTAGATACAGATCCCATTATTCTTACTGAAAACAGCAAAGAATGAACTCTTCAAGCATCACTAACCAAATGGTAATTGTGAGTGCAAATTATTATGGTATTTGCTTGAATTACATTAAATTATGCTTTCTATATAGGCACTTTTAAAAAAAATCACTGATATTTAGTTCAGTTTGTTGAACTGAAAGAAAGCTTATTGACAATCTGTTAACCAGTGAATGGCTTAATAGGATTATAGAGTAATTCTGGCAACTCCCTCTTCCTCCCCACACACACAAACACACACACTTCCTGATACACTTAAAAACTAAGCAAACTAAGCAAACTAAGAAAGATGGATACATACTCAATTCATCCAAACAGCACTGGGTAGGGAAAGACTGGCATAAGCTATTAAGAATAATCCCAGAGCTAAACCCATTGATCTCATTGTGAATTTCACTGACTCTTCCAAAACTGGAATGTTGAACCACAATGATATAAGGCCAAGGATCCAGTCATGAGGAAATCCACGCAGTAAGAAACTGAATTCACTCCATTAAGTTTTCTTCAGCCTGCAATTCTCCAGATATATTGGACTACATGCTCCCAAGCAACATGGCTAAAAAAATGAGAGGAGTCCACAACTCATTGAAGAAGATCAGCTTAAAGCAATACTTTCAACTCAGGTATCTTGCTTGTTCCCAATGGAGAGGTTTGTATGGGATGCAAAAACATCTAGCTCATCTTTCTATAATCTCAGATCCTCAAAATTGCTAGATTCCCACTCCTATAGTTCCTAGCCATACCGCCTAAGGATTACGGATGTTCATGTCCAAAATCTCTGGGAAGCCTAGACTGGAAAAATGGTCTTAGTTATTGGTACCTGGTTTTCCTGTAGACCAGAAAGGATTGTAACCTCAGCCTCAATAACCATTAAGCTAAGAATTTGGAGGGAAAACTCACCCCCCCCCCCATGCAGTGGCCCACAAAAAGAGGCTGTGTGGTTGCAATCTGGAACATATTCTGATGGGGTGATGAATCAATCTGTCTGAATTAGCTCTGCTCACCCAGCCGAGCTACGCCATCCTCCTAGCAGGAAGAACCAGAAAAGCTCCCTGGTGCTGGTGTGTTCCGGGATTCTGACACTGCCTGCATGACGACAGTCCTGCTATTTAGTTTCATTCCCAGCTCCCGGTGTCCCTCTGAGAGCTGCTTTCAGCTGTGACAATCTGAAAAGCAGCAGAGCTCCACAAGTGTGGAGTGGTGAGGGTTAACTATCTTTCAAGCAGGAAAGGTGGCAAGAACAGAAGCCCCACTTCTGAATAGCAGGGGTAGAGCTTTTCCTCCTTTTTTGGGGGGGGGGCATGGTGCTGAGGATAAAAATCAGAGCGCCTTTGTTCTCAGCGTCCCTTCCGGGTGCTAATTAGCTTTGGAAACTGGGGGCTGCTTTGTGTGCCTGCTTTGCACAGACATTCGTGTGCAGCAATCAAGCGTGCGTAGAACAGGTCCTTGGGTGCCTCCTTCTTCCCTAGACCCATCTGCTGCTGCTCTGCGCTCTCATCTGTTTCTTCTGCCTGAGCGACTTGTGAGCATTGCTCCCAATTTTATTTTATTTTTAAAGACATGAAAAATGAGCTTGTGCAGGATGTGAAAAGTCCCTTGAAATCTTTCACCTTACTGTCTCTTTCTGATTTATGTATGTGGGGGTTTATAACGCTGAGATGCTATAGCTCTAGCACCTTTGTCATTATTCTCCTTTGCGGAATAATTCTAGCCTATTGGGAATCACCTAGTGAACAGGATAGCTAATTATGTCCCTATAACTAATCCTATTCAGGCACACAAGGAGGTCACTAAATGAGGCTTGCTGGAACACTCCCTCTGAATGTAGAATTAGGGAACGGGTCATCAAAGCAACTACATCTGTGCCAGGCTTTTGCACAGAGAGGCGGGCATAACCACACGGCTCAGAAACTGAAGAGGTGGTATCCGCTTTCAGGTAAATGCATCCCGCTGAACAGAGTGGGTGAATGCCATCTCCAGCCCTGACTTTAGAAACAGATGGCACTCATCTGCTCTGCCCTGTGCTACTTCCAATGAAATGTGCCATCAGTTATGCAACTGAACGCACATCCCCGCCCAGCACCTACTTGTCATCCCCACAGAGGGAGGCTTGTGAATGGAGGAACAGCCCAATTGGCTCAGCCACCAGGCTTTATGACTTCATCTCTCCATTAGCAGCCCCAGTGCATTTTTGTGCTATTAAAAAAAAGAACAATGCCTCTGTAAAAACAAAAAAGATGTAGGGGGGTGGGGGGAAGAGGAAAACCTGCAGCCCCCCTGATGTTGCTGAACTATACTTCGCTGTTGTTCCCGTGTGAAGCATGCTGAGAGTTGGAGTTCTACAAGATCCAGAAGGTGACATGTTGTCCATCTCTTATATAAAGGACATCATTTTTGTGAGAGAGAAAAAATAAAAGTTTGCCAAATTCACTCCTGCTGAGCACTGCTCCCTAATCTTCACATCAATGGACAGACCTGTATTTTTGAGGGCGGAGATTCGTTCTCCAAGCTTGTGGGTCAGTTTCCAAATGTTTCGTTACCAGGCTAGGTAATGAAATGTTTGGAAACCAACCCACAAGCTAGGAGAACGAACCTCCACCCTCATCCTACACCTGAGCTACAGATATTTGCCACTACAGCAGACCTGTATTTTTCTTAATACATTTTCTACCTAGCTTTCTCTAACACAAAGTCATTCCCCCATTGAAGAGTTTGTTTTCCCCTCTACATATGCACAGAACTGAGTGCTTCTTTGTCATTAATCAAGCAGCAGTGATTATCACTGACTGCCATTTCAGCTGAATTAGAAAGGCAACATATGAGGAGGTGGGAATGGGTTAGGCCTTCTCTCTTCAGCTATGGTATCCTTCTGATCTCTCCTGTTGTTGCAATTAGGAATGACAGAAGAAGCACCAAGAAAACTCATTGTAGAAACTGTTCTCCTTGCCAAGGCTATTAAATTCTCACTATTCTATAAACACACACACACACACACATAAACACACATACACACACACATTGGCATGTTTTCTAGCTCTCCAAAGTTCTTTACAAGCAGTCTGTCACGTTTTAAAACCTGATGTAATTACGGTGGTCTCTATAGTGGATTAGCTTTTGAATTTCGTTTTATAAGTTTCCCTGCCAGAACCTCTTCAGAGATCTCTCTAATTTAGTCAGAAGACTTATATTTCACTCAACAACTGTTTTCTACCCCTGCCAAGCCTTTTAAAGCAGAACTGCCGACTTCCGGTTCCGGTCGCAGTGCTGGCGGTCATGCAAAGAGTTTGCTCTCTTTGCCGGCCGGTTTCCCCCCGCCGGTAGACCCTGGACAGGGTCGAAAGTCGCCCTGGAGGGGCGACCACCGCTGAGGAGGACACTCGTTGATGGCAGAGGGAGCGGCAGCTCCCTCTGCGGTCCAAGACAGCTCCTTTGGGCAGACGGGGAAAAGATCGGCCATTAAAATCATCTAGCTGCTTCAGCCGAAAGTCACAGCAACATCTAAGCGAAAAGAACCACCGTGGGTGATCTGTGTGAGACCTTTCCTTCCCTCTCTGCACCCTATTTACCTCCCTGTGAAAAGCTTCCGGAATTACTTCCCTATTTTAAGAAAGCGGCGTTCGGATACGTGGGAAAACGAGCCTTGAGGAAAATGATTAACTTTTACTGATTATTTTAGCTGTTGGAGTTCGGGGATCCTGAAAAAATCTTTACTGTGAAGATGGATTTTCTTTCTCTTTGCCTGCCTGTCTTTAGGTTAAGCAGAAGCCTTTAGGGAGGGGGTGGAGCATTTTTTGTTCTCTCCCCCCCCTTCTGAACAGTATTGCTTATTTTAAAACTTTTTTTTTCTGCAGTCGGGGCGGCTCTTTGCGGTTTGAAACTGTAACAAAGTAGCAAGCCAAAACTGCTACCGTCTTTAGCTGGATGTGTATTCAGGCTGAACTTGGCGTGAAGCCCAGACACTTGGCTCTACGCCCAGACATTCCTATCTGATTGAAACCAGCTGACAGAAGGCTCCCTTTTTCCCCCCTTTCTCCTATTAGTTTAGTTGGATTTTATAGTATAAATTATATATTTTTGACATATGGATTTTCTCTCTTTTTTGGATTATTAATATAATAATTGACTTACAAGGCATCTTTTGTTATTGCTACTCTGGATTTTTTATAATACTGACTTTGTCACTGTCTGGCTTGACTCTTTTTATTTTTATTTTTATTTTTTGGATTTTATACCTTATAATAATATCTCTACTTTAGAACTTTTAGTGTTCTATTTACTTTCTAAGCTGAATCTTCATTAAAAATTTAAGACTACCCTACTACTGAAATGGAATTTTACCCACAGCTTGATTATGGATTTTTATTAGAAACATTTTTGGAACTTAAAGAACAATTTAGAATGAATATGAAAGAGGATGCTCCAGAGTTAAAAATTGAATCTCAAACTTTGACTGACCGATTTATAGATCAAGGAACAACAGAGGAAGAACAAATCAACTCTAAAGAGGCTGGTATGTGACTATATTTACAAATTAATGAGATGGAGGAAAAATATTTACAATTTATTGGTGATCGGATGCTGGGAAGACTACATGAATTTAATGAACGTGGGAACGCTAGAATAAATGCTTTTATTACAAAGCTTCAAACTGATTTTCAGATTTCAACTGATTATTTTATAATCCAAACAACACCAGATGAGGAACCAAACAACATAGAGGAAGATATTACATCTCATATACAAGCAATGGAGAATCTTGATGACCAAAGGTGGGTTCTAATCAAAACATCTACAATCCCAAAAGCAAAAGGAACTTTCCAAATACGAGACATTGAAAACGTTGACAACATGGATAAACAACGAATGATTACCATAGTGAATAAGACTGATTATGTAGTGCAGACAACATTGGAAAAAAGAGAAGAGGACTATGATCAGATTCAACTGTGGAGAAATATGTACAATCAAATAAGATTTGATGAAATAGAGGCTCTTTTGTGGAAACCTGCTTGGCACAAAAAGAAAGCTAGAATTAGGTTTAAAAATGAGAGATAAAATTCTATTTGATGGGTTAAGAAGGCTTTTAGAGATTTTGAATGAGTTAATATTACTGAGATGAAAATTATTGATTTGATTATGGTTGGGATGTAATTTGTTAATTCTTCTTCTTCTTCTTGTGCCATATCCGTTATCGGACATTGGCGATCATGTTGGCGATCCTGTTTTTATCAGCAGCCGCACAAAAAAGTGCTGCTGAGTTTTGTCCAAACCAGTCCCTTAGATTTTGAAGCCATGATGTTCTTCTTCTGCCTGGACCTCGTTTGCCTTCAATCTTTCCCTGGAGGATTAAATGGAGTATGCCGTATTTTTCTGGGTGTCGCATCACATGTCCGAAATATTCTAACTTTCATTTTTTAATTGTTTTGATGATTTCCCTTGGCTTTCCCAGGCGGCTTAAAACCTCCTCATTTCTGATCTTGTCCACCCAGCTTATACGTAACAGCCGCCTGTAAATCCACATTTCAAATGCTTCTAGTCTCTTCAGGTGGCCTTCTGTCATTGGGTTTATCATGCTTCTAGTGGACCTGGAGATTCTTAGCACCCCTGCCCCATTTAAGGGGCGCCCATACTCGGGGCCATTGTTAGGTTTTGCCGCCATTAACATGATTGTCCTGGGAAATATATAGTGTAGTAGTCTTCCCTTTGCTTTCTACACCGCTGTGCACATGCTGTTCAAGTGGCTGCCACCACACCATGTGCTGTTTTTCTGAATCCGTTCCAACCAATATGGTCTCCGTCTTCAGTCGATACTGGGGAGCCAGCTGCCACTCACCAGGCCTGTTGGTCCACGGGAGGTATTTGATTCCCTCCAACCCGCCATTACAGTATAAAAGCCATAATGGGTAGGGTCCCCCAATCCGCCACCCGGGGATGCGCTCTGTAGACTAGAAATGAAAGAAGGTGTCTAGTGAAATAACATGTTTTTTTAAGGTATAATGACTTTGATAAGATTAAATTTTAGATAAGGAGTTAAAAGGGAGGTTTTAAAGGTATATTCATTTATAAAATATGTATTTGAAATAGAATAGAATAAGAGATAGAATTTAATTGAGAAGTATAAATAGAATGGTTGGGATAATATGTATATTCTAGAAACAATTTATATTTTATGAAATAAGGGAAATTGGATACCCGAAGTGTATACTATATGTTTTAAAAGGCTTTTAGAGATTTTGAATGAGTTAATATTACTGAGATGAAAATTATTGATTTGATTATGGTTGGGATGTAATTTGTTAATAGATGAAGAAATAGAATATAGACTAGAAATGAAATAAGGTGTCTAGTGAAATAATATGTTTTCTTTTTAAGGTATAATGATTTTGATAAGATTAAATTTTAGATAAGGAGTTAAAAAGGGGTTTTTAAAGCTATGTTCATTTATAAAATATGTATTTGAAATAGAATAGAATAAGAGATAGAATTTAATTGAGAAGTATAAATAGAATGGTTGGAATAATATGTATATTTTAGAAACAATTTATATTTCACAAAATAAGGGAAATTGGATACCCGAAGTGTATACTATATGTTTATTTAAGGCTAAGTTGGAATATGGTAATTGTAAGTTAGTTAAGCCTGAAAACAGGAATTGATCATAGATGAAATATTATTGATAGTCTGCTTTTTTTTTTTTGATTGACAAAATAGAGCGGGAACTTTTAAAGAATTAATTTGAATTGTTTATGTATGATTATGTTTCTTACTTTTTTCTATGGAGTACCCTATCCCCACGATGAGTCTCAAACACTTTGTTGTAAAACTAAAAAAAATAATAAAACTTGTTATAAAAAAAAAAAGCAGAACTGCCAGCAACAAATGTCAACTTTTCCTCTGTGAATATTAAGATAATGATTTACTGCATCTTTTTGGGGTTTAACTTACTGCACCTATAATTGTATGAATACTTTAGTAAAAATGAAAAAAAAAAGCCTTTAAATTCAAACAAATATTTACTTTGGATCTTTTCATTACTCTTTTTGTTCATCCCTATTATTATTAGGGATATTGTGATAAGAAATCATTACAATGGGATGAAATCCTAGAAGTTGGCTGGTTTATATTGACAGGGAATCACAGAAGGAAGTTTCTAAATGCAGAAGTGTGTTGCTTACTAACAGAGTTACTTCCCACACAGTCTGTCAAGCCCTTTACAGCAGCTCCCAACCAAGAAAACAAGATTATCACAGACTTAGAGTAGGCAAGTTTAGGATAATAAGAAAGTTGTTCAGTTACAGAATCTTGGAAACTGGATATTTGTATCTGGCCCTCATTTATCAGTGAGTACATTAAGGAAGGCTGTCCCTAAAGCTTTGATCTTCCTTCTAACTGAATCTTTGTTTAATGGGGTGGATGCTAATTGCTCATTTAATGCCAAAAAATGTCCATCTGTTCTTGTTCTGCAATATTTTGGAAACATCCATTTTTGTTCCCGGCTATAGAATTGCATCACAGGGTCCCTCCTTTCTCTCCTATTTCTTTCTTTCTTTTTTTTAAATATATTTTATTGGATTTTTATGGGGGTGGAAGGGTTACATCAAGGTGCTTAAGAAACACCGTGGAGGTGGGTATATCAAACATCCAAAAAGACAATCACAGATATATAGCTCAAATTAATTCATTGAAAATTCCCTCTCTAATTCCCTCATATAGTCTTACCTATTCAAGTTAATACATTTCTAAATAAACTTCAAACAATCCTATCAAATATCAATCACATTTCAATTATAGAAATCCAAGTCCTGTTTTTAGGCTTTACTAATTTACAGTTACCATATTCCAATTAGCCTTAAATAGACATATTATTAACACTTCGGGTGTCCCTTTTTAACATAGTAATTATATCTAAAATGAGTATATTATTCCCGCAGTAACATTCTTATATTTTCTTCATTAATACCATTTCTTCTCTTGTCACCAATTCCTCTTATTCTTCTTCTATTATAAAATAATTATCTTATTTAAAATAAAAATATCAAACCAACAAATAGGTTTCTATCTGACTTAAATATATATTCTATCAATTCATCTATGTCTATAAAAAATCTTTTTAACCCAGTAGATAAAGTTTACCTCTCCAGTAATTATCATATCTAAGACAAAGTATTATTACAAAGGATATCCTCTTAGAAAATTCACGTATTCCGTTAGTTATTAAATCAGTCAAAAACTCAAAAGCCTTTTTAAACCCATTAAGTAAAACTTTAGAATACATTTTTAAATCTAACTCTTGGTTTCTTTTTGTGCCATACCGGTTTCCATAATAAAATTCCTGCATCATCAAACCACAATATTAGAGAGTCAATATTCCTCAACGCTTCAAATTGGTCAAAGTTCTCTTTCCTTTCTTCTAGTAGCCTTTGGATGATAAAAGCCGTTTTATTCCATGTTATAGTTGCTAGTTGTTTGTCCACATTATCACAGTTTTCAATAACTTGTATCTGAGTGTCAATCTCTGTTGATGTTGATGCTTCAGGCATCTCAGTTAAAATTATTCTTTGATCATTAAGTTTCTCCATAGATTGCATTTGGGATTGTATAAAGTTGGTTTGTTCCTTAGTTTCCACAATTTCTCTCGGTGTAATTTCATGGTTGAGTTGTAGACATGATTCCTCTTTAGGTTGTAAGTATTGCTCACTAGTCTCTTTAGCTCCAATCTGCTCCTTCTCCACTGTTTTTCGGCCTATAATTTGATCCGTCAAAGTTTGGAAGTAAGAGTTCATATCCTCCGTGGCTTCCAAGATTTTTTCCAATATAAGTTCATAGTCCAGCTGTGTGTTAAGTTCCATGTCAGTGGTGAACAGATCTTTTAATCTTTTAGTGAAAGTTTTATTTCACCTCCAATTCTCAATAGACCGAAACACCACACAGCTGTTTCAGTTATCTTACTCTTATCATCTTTTGAAGGTCAGAGCCATCCTCTAGCAATGAAAAAAATATACAGTTGCAGTAACACTTTCCGTCACAAGATGTCCTCAGCAGACTATAAGGTCTTTCTTTCTTTCTTTCTTTCTTTCTTTCTTTCTTTCTTTCTTTCTTTCTTTCTTTCTTTCTTTCTTTCTTTCTTTCTTTCTTTCTTTCTTTCTTTCTTTCTTTCTTTCTTTCTTTCTTTCTTTCTTTCTTTCTTTCTTTCTTTCTTTCCAAGTTAATAGATTTTTTGTTTTTCACGTTAAAAAGATGAAGAAAGGCCTCTCCAAAATAATAGATGCGTAGTTATGATAATAATGATCAAGTATAAAAATATTTTCAGGCCCCCTCAGTATTCCAGAAATTAAATAGTCAATAAAAAATTAACTGGTTTTTTTTTTTTCAATTCCCAAAGCTGTTTTTCCCAAGTGCCCAAACGCTGCTCCCTCACAGCAGGGAAGTAATTCAAATACAAAAGCTTTTTACAGGAGAGTAATTAGGGAAAGAAGGGGGAGGAAAGGTCTCACCCGGATTCTCCACGAGGGTTCTTTGTGCTTAGTTGTTCTTCTGGCTTTCGGCTGGTGCAGCAAAGTGATCGTCCATTTTACTGGCCGATCTTTTCTCCGACGGCCCTAAGGAGCTAGCTTGGACTGAGGAAGAAGCTGCCACTCTTCCCCAGTCAAACGAGGGCCCCCTCATCTGTGGTCGCCTCTCCGGGGCGACTTTCGACCCGATTAAGGGTCTACCGGCGGAGGGAAAACAGCCGGTGGGAGAGACGGATCTCTCCATGCGACTGCGTGTGCCGCGATCCGGAACCGGAAGCCCTTTCCCTCCTATTTCCATCTCATCTGTCATGACAAGCTTTTTAACAACAAGAGCACAGATAGATCATCTATGTAACAATTGATCGAGGATCACACTAACAAAATACTTCCAGTTTGAGTGTGTGCTTCTATGTGTGTGCATGTTGTGTATATGATGAGTGTTTTTCTATGGGGTTTTGCAGATGAAAGTACAAAAAATATGATCATTTCTAAGAAATGCTTCTTCTTCCTTTTGTGCTCCATCTGGATTCCACACATTTTTTTAGGTGCATTAATATGAGCCTCACGATCCTGACTTATAACTTTAAAAATGCGAAGTATGCATTTCTGGGATCCTTCTTCCATTTCTATGGATCCTGAAATACTAAAAATCCTCTCTTTCTTTTAAAAGACACAATCATAGCATTTCTGTCTTATATATCTGTTGGCTAACTTGGAGCCAGATGTAATCATAACGTCAGCTTATTCACTTACAATGTGACATTGCTGTAAATTCTTTGGGATTTATGGTGACCATTGGACAGCTGGACTTTGAAGCTTATTGATTCCCAGATGACATTTCTAAACCATAGTAGGGATGGCTCAAAGTTTTCTACACAGTATTGCTGATAGCATTGCTACCACCTGCTGGTATTTCCTGCCAACTGGTCTAGGTGGGCCTTTGCTCTTTTCCTCCTTTCTCTCTGTGCACCAGGACCACCTCAGAGCTGCTTCCAGAAGTATATGGCCTTGCAGTGGGATGTTTTCAGAACCGAGTTGCCAGTGGTAAGGATGGAGACAGTGGAATTTCTTGAGGGAGATGGTGCTTTAGTTGAGGA
This sequence comes from Azemiops feae, assembly GCA_023970755.1. Taxonomy (NCBI): domain Eukaryota; kingdom Metazoa; phylum Chordata; class Lepidosauria; order Squamata; family Viperidae; genus Azemiops; species Azemiops feae. Next base: position 3,231,348 of record JALGBA010000161.1, read on the forward strand.
AGATAAGAACAATAAGTCTTGGGTTTCTTCCTAAGCCTCAACTATTTTATTACTGCTGTTTATTGAAAACACAAAAGGAGGACAGTTGGGGACTGGAAAGAAGGACTTGACATTCTGGTCAGGGAGGCCCATCTGGCCCCTGCACTGTTGTCCACTCAGCAGCAGGATGATCCTTTTATTTCCTGATTTTTAGCTCTTCTGATTTTTTTTTTTTTTGTGGCTTTCAAGAATACGAATTTCTAATGGACATACAAATGGTTGCCTGTAATGACCCAAGCCCTGGCAACTGATGTAGCAGGTGATCATGGTCCAGTCTGAACATCTTGTAAACAAAGGACTCAAATCACTCCTCCCTGGACCTTATGCTTGCCTACTGGTGAGCCATATAATCAGTGGTGGGATTCAAATATGTGAACAACCAGTTCTCTGTGTGGATGCCGCTTCCAGAAGTCCATTCTGGGCCTGGGCAACAAAAAATTAGCTACCGGTTCTGCCGAAGTGGTGCGAACCGGCTGAATCCCACCACTGCACATAGTCCAATATAAATGAGCAGGCATAATGTTTCAGGAAAATACACTTAAATACATGTCAAAGGGAAACACGGAATGGGATGGGATTGCAAGTGATGATCACGTGCTATGGAAAGCAGAGCGGGCAATTTTTTGGTGGCTAAGAGAGACATGTAACAGGCTGAGAGAGATACATAACAGGTTGATGCCTCCTAAAATTGCATTCATCATTTTTGTAGCGACCACATTCTACTGATTTATATTCAATTGCAATGCTTTACCTGCATATAAATCATGCTATTCCCTGTTAGGATTAGGGACACTAGGCAAAGGCAAAGGGAATAGAAAAAATATTAAAGGCCGGAGATAACAGCAAGAAGAAACATAGCTAAGTCTAATTTACCCCAACACCTTTATATCTCACCATGCCTTTCTATCCTGGCAAACCCTTCTTGCTTCTACCATGCATCATACTGTACACTGCCTTTTGTTCTCTAAACTTCTCAACCTCTTTTCTTGTGATAATTTTTTTCCATGTCACCAAGCACAAGTGCCTTGGTCTTCAATACGGTCATTTTATTTTATTGGCAATCATTTGCTGTATTTTCCTTGTCAAGTACAACTATCTTGACACAACTTGATACCACTATCACCAGGAGCCTTGGTAACACAGTGGTTAGAATGCAGTATTCTAGGCAAACTCTGCCCACGGTCTGGTGTTAGTTCCTGACAGGTTGACTCAGCCTTCCATCCTTCCGAGGTCAGTAAAATGAGGACCCAGATTGTTGGGGGCAATAGGCTGACTCTGTAAACCGCTTAGAGAGGGCTGTAAAGCACTGTGAAGCGGTATATAAAACCTAAGTGCTATTGCTATTGCTATCTACAATACATTCATTTTCAGAGCCATATGCCTTACTGCATCGTACAATTTACATGGCATAGCATATCATTATTTATGGAGCCAGTTTGGTTTAGTGGTTAAGACACCAGGCTAGAAAGCAGAAGACCATGAGTTCTAGCCCCACCTTAGCCCATGAAAGCCAGCTGGGTGACCTTGAACCTCTCTCTCTCTCTGTCTCTGTCTCTGTCTCTGTCTCTGTCTCTGTCTCTGTCTCTCTCTCTCTCTCTCTCTCTCTCTCTCTCTCTCTCAGCCCAACTCACCTCACAGGGTCGTTGTTGTGGAGAAAATAGGAGGAAGAAAGTGTATTGGATATGTTTGTTGCCTTGAGTCATTTGTACAAATAATAAAGGCAGGATACAAATAAATAAATGTTGGTACCAACAATACAAAAGTACCTATATCCTCCTCCCCCCAGCACACTCTAATATCACCACAAGCATTTTTTTATGAACATATTCATAAAAATGTCAAATAATCAAGAGCCCATTATATATATTTATTTTATTTCCTGCTCAGTGTTGCACTGCATTTCCAAAATGTTGCCCATTCTGACATTTTGTACCCTTTCAATCATAATTCAGCTAAATATATTTCCATAAATTAATGGAAAACTAATCCTCAAGGGGATTTTGTTTTATTCTTAGTATCTTTTCTTGACATAGGGGGAAATAACAGAATTCTTCTCAGTGTCAGATATGTGCAATCTTCACATGCGTGTTAAATAAATTGCGTAGCCACTCAATCCGCAAATGACATATTTTAACATTGCTCCAGTTATACTATCTACATCTGCAGCCTTATCATTTGTCAACATTGTTATAGCATTTACGGTTTCCTTGGCATCATTTTTTTCAGGGCCACTCTCATTTATAGCATTCATTGCAGTTCTAGTTCTTGGGATATTATCATTCCCGTATAAATTTCTAAAGTAGTCTTTTATCCATAGTTCTCAAAAACCTATTACTTTACAAGATGAAAAAAAAATGGTGAAATTATCCTGGAGATAATCTGTATGAAATTAAAGCATTCTAACCTAAGCATATAAGAATCCTTGAAGTGATCTAAGAGGGAAAAAATAGCAATATCACTTAGACTTATATACCCCTTCATATTGTTTTACAGCACTCTCTGAGCAGTTTACCAGAGTCCGCATATTGCCCCCAACAATCTGGTCCTCATTTTACCGACCACGGAAGGATGGAAAGCTGAGTTGGCCTTGAGCCGGTCAGAATCAAACTCCTGACAGTTGGCAGAGTCAGCCTGCAATACTGCACTTTAACCACTGCGCCACCACGGCTTTCAAACTGCATCAGGAAAACACAACCACAGTTTGAATTTGGGATGGGGAAGAGGGGGGCAGAGTGAATAAATCTCCTTTGTTTCTCCCCTCAAAAAAAAAAACAGCAATCAAGCAATGGGGTAACCAGGCTGCACATATGAGCCCTAAGTCTTTCCTAGTTTCAGAGCAAGGATAGTTGATTGTCTGTTGCTTTTCTCTACACTCAAGCCAAGAATTTATAAGTTTCCTGGAGGTACCACATATGGTAAAGTTTTTTTTTTTTACTTCAAACAGGTGTCAGAATAATTGAATTTTCCCATCAATATTATTTTACGTCTCTTTGCAAAATCTGCGATTTGCTTTTGAAAAACATCACTCATGTCTTCTCCTTGGTTGGGCGGTTAATAAGGGATACAACAACAGTCTTGCATTTATTCGTTCCCCCGCTTCTTTTAACTCAGATGGTGTCTACAGTATTACCAAAGGTATTCATTTGGATTTCTGAGCAGGTGTAGATAGCTTTATCATCCTTTATCATACAGTACAACTTCTGTTCCTTTCAAACAGACTGCCATATTTCAGTCATGGGGATTATTATACCTATTAAATTATATTTGCCTTCCTGAACTAGAAGTTCATCTTATTTATTTCCTGTACTGTGAACATTAGTGTGCAGACAACAGCCATGAACTTTATGAGCTTCTTCTTAATTTTTTATTAGATGGTTTAATAGGTCCCATTAAAGCAACGCTCTCACTTTATTCTATAATGCACTTTACATGAGGCAAGGTTTCTGACACACACAGGATTCAGTTTAAAGCCCTTCTGATCAGGTTTTACCAGGTTTTAACTGAGCAAAATCTCTTGCTTGCAATCTATTATCCAGAAACTACAGTCAACCATTCCAGAAACTGTATCCCCCCTCCTTAACATTTTTTATATAGCCAGCCACCTATATCCTTTTTTTCCTTTCAGAGATCAATTCTACTGACTGAAAAAAATAAATAAATGAGCTTTGCTGCCTAAGGTTCCAGGTTCTTGAGCTTCTTTCCCAAAGTTTCAATGTCCACACTGATATGGGTGTGATATAATAATGACTGCTATTGGTAGTACCGTATCAACTTACACATGTCTGGTATCAGACTTGCATTTTATATGTGTTTACATCCATATGTGTCAGGATCTTTGATTCCCACATTAGGTAGCATTGCGGATGGGGCAAGCACAAACACACCTGGTGGGAGGTCAAAAAGCGTGTTTAATCACTTATTTTCCCACAAAGGGTGAAATAAGAAAAAGTAGAATCCATATGGAGCCAATGTGGTGTAGTAGTTAAAAACGCTGGCCTAGAAACAGAGAGACTGTGAGTTCTAGTCTTGCCTCAGGCACAAAACCAGTTGGATGACCTTGGGCCAGTCACTTTCTCTCAGCCCTAGGAAGCAGGCAATGGCAATCACCTCTGAAAAATCTTCCAAGAAAACTATAGGAACTTGCCCAAACAGCGATCAGAAGTTAACTTAAAACCATGCATGCATGTGTGCATACATGCACACAGAGTCCATAATTACTTCAATATATTTTTCTTAATATCTATTCAGCCACCAGGCCAACCGGTTATCAGCTTTAGCAAACAGATTAAAATAAGTGTGTTTTCATTGTAATCAGTTTTCTACTGTTTCTAATGCTTTTAGTATTTCTGATATTAAAATCCTTAGCAATGGCTTTCAGTTCTTTTGTCTCCATGAAATATACCACAGATTTGTGAAAGCATAAAAATGAAAGAGATTTCATTCAAAATGTCAGAAAAACTGCCTCCATAACAGGGCGAGAAAATCATACATGCATATTCAGTGTGACTCTTTCATTTGGTTTGGCCTCTGTGAACAGAAAAAGAAAATCAAAATAATGTCATGCTTCTTACCTAAGAAGCAGCTCACACATTTGATGCTTGGGATTCAATGTTCTTTCACCTTCTTGATGCTGTGTTGCTCTAAGAAGGTACTTACCAGTAGGCAGAGGCTGAGATACTCTTCAGATAATAAAGAAGAAGGAGAAAAGGATGCTAATATCAGAGGCATTTCAGGTATTGGTGGAAACTACATCACTCAAAGCTCAATGACTTGTAAGCTGCATAAAAAGAAATCTAATGAAAGGTCAGACACAGTCTGGTTTGATGTATGAGTTCAACTAATTATTTTAAATTCTCCAGAAGTTTCACAATTGACACTTTGAACTCAATTCCCCCCCCCACACACACACACTCAAAAAACAGAGGTGGCAAATGTTCGAAGCAGTAGCTGTGTAATCCTGGGAAATGACACAGCTGCTTTAAAGAACTACAGGAAAAAAACCGCTACATTCACACTCCTGTACACATTATTTTCATTATTCATTATGGCATCAGTGTGGACTGAGGGCCCTTGAAAAATAAAACCGCAGTCAGAAAGAGGAGCTTAATCTCATGCTTCTCTGATTCTTCCCACCATATCCCACTCTTTCCCAACAGCATTTTGTAATGGATTCCTCATTCCAGCAGTTTTGTCAAAATAAGTAGATCAGTGTTTCCTCAACATCCACAACTTTAAGATATGTGGACTTCAACTCCCAGAATTCTTCATGCAGCACAGCTGGCTGAGAAATTCTGGGAGCTGAAGTCCACACATCTTAAAGTTGCTGAGATTGAGAAAGTCTGGAATAGATGAATGGCATGACATTGCAAAGCCAGTTCTACATAGCTGAAGGTGCCATCATAAAACAATTACAAAAGTGCAGACATTTGCCTTGTGATGTCACAATATCATTTTTATTGCATTTTTTTTATTGTGCCTACATGTTGGTGAATACATGTAGGAAAGTAAAGACATATGATTTAATTGTGAATAAAAAGAATTAAAGGATGTCATAACATATGAATTAGTATATTCCTGATTGTTGTAGGTATGTATAATGGTTAAATTCATAGTTTTGTTATAGCTGCAAATTATGCTCCAGTGAATGGTGATAGTGGAAGAGTAAGAGATGAGTTTGGAGAAAAAAATATGCAATATTCTGCACGTATGCAATCCATCAGGGTAAAATCTGCAAAGTAACGTGAACCGATGGGTGGGAACAAGTTGAAGATGTAGAGGGAAAAAAATATTGGGCCATTCAGAGATCTAAGACTAAATAAGAATGTTGGCTGATATGTATCTGCTTAAAAAAAAGATTTGTTCATTTCAAATATGTACTTTAAACATAGGTCTATCCATATGTATACATGGCAAAGCACTGGATATATAAATCTAAAAGCATGACTGATTTGATTATTTATGGTGATAAATTCTAAATGCGGGATGGGTGTTTATGTTAGTGGTGTCAAAAGTGAATCTTGAGAACCAATGGACATGGTAGAACAGGAAAGAGATCAAAGTAAAATAGAAGAAGAAGAAGAAGAAGAAGAAGAAGAAGAAGAAGAAGAAGAAGAAGAAGGAGAAGAAGAAGAAGAGAAGAAGGAAGAAGAAGAAGAAGAAGAAGAAGAAGAAGAAAGAAGAAGAAGAAGAAGAAGAAGGGAAGAAGAAGAAGAAGAAGATGAGGAGGAGGGGGTAGTGAGTGTTTTGGAGGAGGAGGAGGAGGAGGAGGAGAGATGTTTTTTTGTGTGTTGGTGGTGGTGGTGGTGTGGAGGAGGAGGAGGAGGAGGAGGAGGAGGAAGAAATTCCCTAGCAGAATGAACATAAAGTGGGTGTAAGGAACGAGGATATAGAAGCCACTTGGAACTGCTTCCAAAGAATTGTATTCCAGTGTGCCAGAGAAATGTTTGGATTTACACTAATGGGAAGTATGAAAAAAGATGATTGGTGGAAGGATGAAGAGAAGGAAGCGGTTGAGGGAGAAAATACATGTTTGTACACTGGATTAGAAGGATGCTGTTTCATTATATAAAAGAAAAGGCGGGGGGGGGGAAATGCAAAGCCTACAGGGGGATTAGTTGATTAAGTGCTCCTGGGAAAATGTTTGACAGAACTCTGATAAGAAGGGTAGGAGAAGGGAAGAGCGAGCAAAATCTGGGAGACACCGTGCAGCTTTGTGATAGGTAGCCTGTTGTACAGTTAAGATTTATGCTCTCCCAAAGGTCATTGAGAAATGTTTCAGTATGAGAAAGGAAGCCTGTTGAATTAGAGAAAGGGTATGATAAAGTGAACAGGTTTGAATTGTAGAATGTTTTATGTAAAGAGTTGAAGGGTGTTGCTGAATATAAGAGCAGAATATAATAGAATTAAAGCATGTGGGAGGGTCATAGAAAGCTTCCTGAAAGATTCAACATTAAAGAGGAAGACAAGGATGTAACATATCCCCAGTTTTCAAATGCATTTAGGGATACGTTTAAAAGATTTAAAGATGACATTGAATGACATTAGGTATGTGGTGTTCTGAACCAAGAAGATGTGTCCTATCACCAAATAATTTGCAGCAAACGTGAGGTAGATAGAACGATGCGATGAAAAGGGTGGCTCTGAAAAAAACCATGTATCAAAGACCAAGTAAAGGAAAACAAACAATTCCAGGTGATTTAAAAGTAGCAGAAAATTAGATTATGTAGATGAACTTTTGCACTTTAGGAGAATGTTTTGTAAAGATGGGGAAATGGATGCTGGTAGAAAAGTAGTTGATAGCATGTCTGTGGGAAAAAGAGCAAAAATGACTCAGAAACAAGAGCTTGTTTCTACTGCTTTTCTTATATAGAAGTGAAGTTGGATACATTAAGAGAAACATGGAAATAAATTAAATGAGCTGTAGTGGGAACAGGGAGTTAAGAATTGCACCTGTGGTCAAACAATATGTGGAGTCAAGAATGAATGCACATCATGGACATCCACTAGGGCAGGGGTAGGCAACCTTGGCTCTTTTATAACTCGTGGACTTCAACTCCCAGAATTCCTGAGCCAGCCATGCTGAGGGGAAAGGGAGAGGTTTCCAAGCTGAGCCATGCTGGCTCAGGAATTCTGGGAGTTGAAGTCCACGAGTCATAAAAGAGCCAAGGTTGCCTACCCCTGCACTAGGGGAAGGGGTAGTAGATGATAAAATGAGTGCTGTGGTGCAATTCCTGTTGTATGTACAATATGTTATGGTACACATAACATACACATAAGGTGTGGAGTCTGCATCATGATGTACATGAGGTGTGGTGATACAGGTAGTCTTGACTTGCAACCCCTTGTTTAGCAAATGTTCAAAGTTACAACGGCACTGGAAAAAGTGACTTATGACCAGTTTTCACACTTACAACTGTTGCAGCATCCCCATGGTCATGTGATCAAGATTTAGGTGTGTGGCAACTGGCATGTATTTATGACAGTTGCACTGTCCTGGGGTCATGTGATCACTTTTTGTAACTTTCCCAGACAGCTTCCGACAAGCAAAGTCAATGGGGGGGGGGAGTCAGATTTGCTTAATGACCACATGATTCATTTAACAACTGTGGGGGGAAAAATTCATAAAAACTTAACAACTGTCTTGCTTAGCAATGGAAATTTTCAGCTCAATTGTGGTCGTAAGTCAAGGACTACCTCTACTTGTTTTATCATTCGGACAAAACTGTCAGTTTCTGAGGTCAACAATGAAGGACACCGAATTAAAAGTGGATTGGAAACAAAAGTGAAACTAGTACAAAAGAAGTCCGCTGAAAAGATTTGACCACATAAAAAGAATGAACGGAATTGGATTGTGAAACAAATACATGAGAAATCAATTAATAGGATGAGAGGAAAGAAAAGATTGAGAAAGTCAAGGCTAGTGTAGTTGATTCATTCCAAAAGAGGTAAGATGCGAGCAGTTTAAAGAACAAAAGGCAATACGGTGTATTATGTAATGCATGGATGTGGTAAAAGGTCAAGGATGGTTTTCAAGGACAAATATGAAGTAGTATAGCATTGAGGTAAACTAGTTTACCACCTTTCTCTTTTCTTATCTCTACCTTCAATTTCTTTGGCTAACTCGTTTTCTGCACAGCACATAACACCACCCATCCTAAAACAGAGTGATAGGTGCGTATTTCCATGTGTACGTACAGGTAGTCCTCAACGTACAACCACAACTGAGCCCAAAATTTCTGTTGCTAAGCGAGACAGTTCAGTGAGTTTTGCCCCATTTTACAACCTTTCTTGCCACAGTTGTTAAGTGAATCACCTCAGTTCTTAAGCTAACAACACAGTTGTTAAGTGAATCTGGCTTCCCCATTGACTGCTAGTCGGAAAGTCCAAAAGGTGATCACATGAACCCGGGACACTGCAACCGTCATAAATATGAATCAGTTGCCATTTTTTGTCACCTGACCACGGCAATGCTGCGATGGTCATAAGTCACTTTTTTCAGTGCCGTTGTAACTTTGAACGGTCACTAAATGAACTGTTGTAAGTCAAGGACTACCTGTATTAGCACAAACATAAAAAAATGGAGAAAGAAACAGAGCTGTAACAATGAGATGATCTTTAAAATTTACTGACCAGGATCCAAAAACACATGCTAAATGTCAAGTGCCAAAGCAACTGCATAACATTGCATTCACGGGTACAGGTGAAATACGGTAAGGTTTACACAGAAAACAATGTAATACTTCTACGGTAATTTTGGATTACATTCATTTTGGATTAGGAGTTACCTGCCTGGAGGCAGGCCAGCTTCCCCATTAACTGCCTTCATCCTTCCAAGGTGAGACAATGATAAATTATCTGTAAAACAAAACATATGCACTAATTCAATGGCATAATAGCTGAGGTCATCTGGAGGCCATTGTAGTGTAAACATTGCAGTGAGAATGTGTAGCATATGTGCTAAAGTGTTGATGAACAAATGTAGTGAGAACTGGGTGAAAAAACTGGAAGATACGATATAGAATTAATTCAGTAAGTGAAAACAAGGAATAATTTTAAAAATGGAATAGTCTTTGGGCAAATCATTGATTTTATCCATGTTCGTTGTTCTTTCATATTGTTTTTAAAGTAAGGGATGAGCTTTAATACAAATATTTTATAACAAAATTCTTAGCACCATTTGGCATATTAAGAAGAGACTGGACAGTCCCTTGTCTAAAATGGTATAGGATCTCCTGCTTGAGCACGGGGCTGGACTAGAAGACCTCCAAGATCCCTTCCATCTCTATTCTGGTTAAATAAATAATATTAGGAAACGTTTTTTTATTTTGCGAGTGCCTGTTAATATTCTATGGTTTATAAACTACCATTTTTAAAACATTTAGAATGAGTGGCATGCATGGCTGTCCATGGAGATGAGGCTGGGAACACTTTAATTTGACTTTAGTGAAATAGAGTGACGAAGACTAAGTCGTGGTAAGCTCCTGTTTTAGATAGTACAGATAGTCCTCAACTTACGACTGTAACTGAGCCTGAACTGATGGTCGTGAGTCATGGTGGTCATTAAGTGGATCACCACCTGACCAACCTGATTTTGTGGCAGCCATTAAATGTCATAAAGCGAATGCTGCAGTCATTATGTTAACCCATTGTTCACACTGGGCTTTTTTGCCAGAAACTGGAAGTAAACACATTCCCCCCCCAAAAAAAATAAATAAATCATAAATCACTGTCACATGACTGCAGGATTATGCAAATGGCCAACAATGTGAGCTGATTGCTGATTGCCCCAAATGATCACATGAGCATGGGAAGCAGCTGACGTAAGTTCGAATCTGGGTCGTAAGTAACTTTTTTGGGATCCGTTGTCATTTTAAACAGTTGCTAAGTGAACAGTCATTAAGCGAGGACTACCTGTAGTATGGGTCAGCAGAGATCTGGGCTAACATACCCTGCCAAGCATGGCTAACCAGTCAGACGGATGTAGAAGGAAGCTATACAGGTAGTCCTCGATTTACAAACATTCATTTAGTGGCCATTTAAAGTTACAACAGCTCTGAAAAAAAGTGACTTATGACTATTTTTTTTCATTTGTGATCATTGCAGTATCTTCACGGTCACACGATCAAACTTTGGACACTTGACAACGGGCGTGTATTTATGACAGTTGCAGTACCCTGAGGCCATGAGATCACTTTTGTGACTTTCTGGCAAGAAAGGTCAACGGGAAAGTCAGATTCACTTTACACGTATTGAGAACTTAACAACTGCAGTGATTCACTTAATAACTGTGGCAAGAAGTCGTAAAAGGGGGCAAAACTTACCCTATAGCTTGATGGAAATTTTGGGCTTCCTTGTGGTTGTAAGTCGAGGACTTGGCCTCTGTAAGCTTAGTAAAAAAAAAACACAGATTGTGAAAGTGGCATGGAGTAGATGGGCAGGTAATGAAAAGTGTGGCTCAGACTGATATTGGATATATGGTCTAGAACAGTGATAGGCAACCTTGGCTCTTTTATGACTCGTGGACTTCAACTCCCAGAATTCCTGAGCCAGCATGGCTCAGCTTGGAAATCTCTCTCTTTCCCCTCAGCATGGCTGGCTCAGGAATTCTGGGAGTTGAAGTCCACGAGTCATAAAAGAGCCAAGGTTGCCTACCCCTGGTCTAGAACACTGTTTGTCAACCTTGGCAATTTTAAGATATGTAGACTTCAACTCTCAGAACTCCCTAGGCAGCATGGCTGGTTGGGGAATTCTGGGAGTTTAAGTCTGTGTATTTTAAAGTTGCTAAAATGGAGAAACACTGCTCTAGTGCAGGGCTTTTCAACCTTTTCACCCATTGTACCACTTTTAGGATATGGCAATATCAGAGTACCACCAGTCGCCTAGCAAGGTGTCAAAAACTTGATGACCAAAAAAAAAAAAAGAAAAGGAAAAAAGTGAGAAACTACAGGTAGTCCTCGACTTACAACAGTTCGCTTAGTGACTATTTGAAGTTACAACGGCACTGAAAAAAGTGACTTATGACCATTTTTCACACTTATGGCAGTTTCAGCATTCCCAGAGTCATGTGATTTACATTAGGATGCTTGGCAACTGATTCATATTTATGATCGCTGCCGTGTCTCAAGGTCATGTGATCCCCTTTTGCAACCTTTTGACAAGCAAAGTCAATGGGGAAACCAGATTCACTTAACAACCTTTTATATCGGGGTATCAAACTCAATTTCATTGAGGGCCGCATTAGCATTGTGGTTACCCTGGGGGGGGGGTTCCTTCCTTCCTTTTTCTCTCCCACCCTGCCTCCCTCCTTCTCATTCCCATCTCCTCTTTCTTTCTTTCTTTCTTTCTTTCTTTCTTTCTTTCTTTCTTTCTTTCTTTCTTTCTTTCTTTCTTTCTTTCTTTCTTTCTTTCTTTCTTTCTTTCTTTCTTTCTTTCTTCTCTTTTTTTCTTCCTTCCTTCCTTCCTTCCTTCCTTCCTTCCTTCCTTCCTTCCTTCCTTCAGTGGAAGCATCAGGATCAGCACCAGGCTCCAGCTGATCGGCGCTCTGGGTGGCTCAATAGAAGCGCCAGGATCGCCGGGCTCCAGCTGATCAGTGCTTCTGGGGGGCTCAGCAGAAGCGCCAGGATCAGCGCCAGGATCCAGCTGATCGGCGCTTTGGGTGGCTCAATAGAAGCGCCAGGATCAACGCTGGGCTCCAACTGATCAGTGCTTCTGGGGGGCTCAGCAGAAGCGCTGATCATCTGTAGCTGTGCACGCCGATCCTGGGCTCCTGCCGAGCCCCCATAGCCCTGCAGAAGCACACACTGATCTGGGGGCTCCTTCCCAGCTCACTCGCTTGCCCTTCCCCCAAAAACAGGCCACTCGATAAACACGCTGCTTGCTCATGCGCCCTTCCCCCAAAAACAGGCCCCTCGCTAAATAGGCCACTCACTCATTCAACCTTCGCCCAAAAACATGCCGCTCACTAAACAGGCCGCTCGCTCACGTGTCCTTCCCCTGAAAACAGGCTGCTCGCTAAACAGGCCACTCACTCACTCACCCTTCCTCTGAAAACAGGCCGCTTGCTAAACAGGCAGCTCACTCACGAGCCCTTCCCAAAAAAACACACTGCTCGCTAAACAGGCCGCTCGCTCACTTACCCTTCGCCCCAAAACACGCTGCTCACTAAACAGGCCGCTCGCTCACGCGCCCTTCCCCTGAAAACAGGCCACTCGCTAAACAGGCCGCTCGCTCACTCACCCTTCCTCCGAAAACAGGCCACTCACTCTGTCTCTCCTCACTGCTTTGGTAAGAAAAGCCTCTTCTCTTCTCGTTCTTTCTCTCCCTCTCCCGCCAAAACCTGCCCCTTTTATACTTCTATTCTCTCCGCCCTCCTCCTCCTTTTCTCTTCCGGGTGTGCCAAAAGCTCCAATTACCATGTCGCCATGTGCGCCAATCCTGGAGCTTCTGCCAAGCTCTGCAGCTCCAAGCTGATCTCCATCCAGGTCTGTACAGCGCCACTTTAGCTGGTTCCTCCCCGCTACATTGGCTAGGGGTGCATTTACCACTGCAGGTGTAAAGTACCCCTGGCTGCAGTAGTGAGTTCAGGCGGTTCGCACCACTTCGGCGAACTTGGTAGCTATTTTTTGTTGGCCAGCCTAGAATGGACTTCCGGAAGCGGCATCCACACAGAGAACCAGTTGTTCACATAGTGAATCCCACCACTGCACTGGTGGTATGCGTACCAATGGTTGAAAAGCCCTGGTTAGAGCAGGAAGGGTTATTGGTCTGTCATCTGCAGCTTAGAATCTAGATACCTGCTCCTGGCTTTATTTATTTTTTTAAATTATAAGTTAGAAGAATACTGTGTGGCTCTTTGGCTTGTTCAGGATTAGAAGCTAAACATGGTCAGATCTAGTTAGTACTTCAGACACATTAACAAAAACCCCAACTCTCTGGAAAAGGCTGTAGGAAAGGTAGAAATCAAAAGAAGGACGACCAAAGCAAGGTGGATGGGACTCAGTAACAAAATATCTGTTGGGAGATTTGAAAGAACAGGTTAAAGACAGATCATCGTAGAGAAAATCCAGCTATGTGGTTGCTAGGAGTGGAAATGTACTTAATGGAAGATAATCATCAATCAATCACTTAGACTAGGAAACTTCTGGAAGAAGGCAGTGACAAACTATGTCTGTTGTAAGCCAAGAAAATTCTGTGAATGCATCTGTGCAAGTATCCAAAAATAATGTTCAGCGAATTATTTTCATTGACTCAAATCATCCTAAAGTGAGATTTTTCTTGTTGTTTTGATTAAAAAATGACATTCCATGAATGCAGCGGTCATTACTGGCTTTTCTGTAGGAGGGTGCAAATGAGCAATTAAGAGGAATAATACACCTACACTGAAAGTCACATTCCTTTCTCAAGCCGCCACAGAAATTCTCAACGGCTGACCATTATTTTGGTGATGTGAGAGACTGTGAAAAGCAAGGAATGAGGACGTTTGAATGTTTATCTCAAAAAGAAGCTTCTCAGTGCAGCTGCTGAGAGATAGGAGAAACAACAAAAGCCTTTCAAAAGAGACATTGCCTCAATAAATCCAGTGTATACTGAGGACGAGAATTCCCTCTACAGGTTTAAAGATTTTGTATTTACACAGACCAGCATTCAAGCTATTCCGCATTCCTGCAATCAGTCATGGTATAGGAATTGCCTCTTGCTCCTGACAGTTGGCTCACAATAGGTTGCAAAGGAAACAGACAAGCTTCTGATGAGAGGCCACATTGCTGTCCAAAATTCATTACCACTTGAATGAAATAGAGCCCTGGTGGCGCAATTGTTAGAATGCAGCGTTGCAGGCTGACTCTGCCCACAGCAGTGAGTTCGATCCTGACAGTCTCAAGGTGATCAGCTTCCATCCTTCCGAAGTCGGTAAAATGAGGGGCAGAGTGTTGGGGGGGCAATACGCTGACTCTGTAAACCACTTAGAGAGGACTGTTAAAGCACTAAAAAAGCAGTATATAAGTCTAAGTGCTATCATAAGTGCTATTGTGAAAGGAATTCTGGGCAAACAATATGGCAGTTACTAGGTCATACCCTTTTGACAAATTTTGCCAGTGTTCTTGGTCCCACAAATAAATGTCCAGGAAAGGCAGAACAAGCAATTCAGGATTTCAATTAGGTTCAGCAATCTACTATTTAAATGAGCCGGTCTTTTCTAGCCACAGGGAGATTCTTAACCAAACAGCCAGTATTAAAGCAATGATATACCATCAGTTCTAGGCAAGGGCCAAAGTTTCCAAAGAAGTTTTTCATAGCTGACGTATATGTAGGACAAGGCCCACGTGGGATTGTTATGGAAGGTTCTTTCTTCCAGCCCTGAATGCAATTAGCTAGTTAAAACCCAAACCTTATAACCCTACCTGAACAAAACTAGCACCAATAACCTGGATCCCTGGATTTTTGACTAGGCCAGGTGTTGTGCAAGGGGTTTCCCACACCAACAAAACATGCATCTAGTTCTCTGCTTCTGAAGTGGCAATCCTTGAACTGGAGGGAGGGTTACATGGTTAGAATCATGGTTTTCCAGGACAGAATTAAGAGCAGTGAACCACAATTCTGCTTAGCATTCGTTCTATGATTACCCTTCAGTATCACTTTTACTAAGGGCCTCATTTTCTAAGGTTTTCTAGGGAAGCCGTGATCTTTGAGCTCAAAAACTGTTCAAACCCTGCAGGCCGTTCTGAAGTCATTAAAAATAATGACGCAGTGATCAATTTGGTTGCTGAAAACAGGCTGCGATGTATGATGTTTTTCCTGCAAAAATATAAATATACTAGAAACAAAACACCTGATGATTCAAACTTTTTTATTTCCATATAATTGTTTTTCCAGTTATACCCTGTTGATACAACACAAATGATTTAATTTTATAGTTATTTATAATTACAGGGGGGGGTGTTTACTTTTGATTCTTCCTTCCATTTCTTTCCACCCATTCATTTAGGTATTATCTGAATTATGGCCATCAAATATAATGGGGAACATCAAGTTCTCTTTTTGTGAAAAAAACAAGGGGGAATCTTCCTATCCACAGGATACATATCGACCTCTATTTCCCTCTTGCCCCCACACACATATTTCATTACAGTGTCTCTTTTATCCCTGGTAAATTACTGTGAGAGAATCATTGTAGAAAGTATATTTGTTCAGTTTTTCTGGTATCCTTTTTGTGGAAAAATACATAAAGAACAGAGGAGCTAGAGCAATTGCTCCCATATACAATAGTGCCTCAAAAACAATGCCCAGGACACACGACTGAAATAAAATAGTGTGTGATCTGCGCTTGGAAAAAACGTCCATCAAGGGATTCAGGGGGACTGCAGGACTATGCACGCACACACAAAGAGTTGTGTTCCTGTCTGAATGGCTCTGGCTCTGCTCATGTACGGGTTTTTTCACTGACTGGCTTTTCAATGAAACTCCTGAGTACCCGATGATTCTACCACTCAGCATAAGCGACGTTAAGTGCATCGTACCTTGTGCCTGTGAAATGCTAAAGACTGTTGGGAGCCAGCTGGCTTTTCTGATAGGATGACAGCTTGTTCACTTTGGAGAAAAGAGAGTTGTTCTGGCCTGACAAAGCTTTCCCTGGTTCTATTTAATTATTAAAATATATATTCTTAAAAAATGGAACTGAGAGCTAGGTATAAGCTCCATTGAGGCTATGAAATAATGTTCAAAATAGCTACCTGTATAGCAGATGGCAGACTAGCTGACTTTCAGTTGAGATTTTATATATATGTAAGTAGTAGGCATAGACCAGAAGACAGCAGTGGTGATAGACATAGCTACGCCAAATGACTGCAACATCAGAAAGAATGATTATGAGTATGAGTATGGAGTATGACGTAGAAGAAAAGAAGAAGAGAAGAAGAAGAAGAAGAAGAGAAGAAGAGAAGAAGAAGAAGAAGAAGAAGAAGAAGCGAAGAGGAAGAAGAAGAAGAAGAAGAAGAGAAGAAGAAGAAGAAGAAGAAGAAGAAGAAGAAGAAGAAGAAGATAAAGAAGAAAAAAGAAGAAGACAGAAGAAGAGAAGAAGAAGAAGAAGAAGAAGAAGAAGGAGGAGTAAAGGAGAGGAGAAGAGAAGCAAGAAGAAAGAAGAAGAAGAAGAAGAAGAAGAAGAAGAAGAAGAAGAGAAGAAGAAGAAAGAAGAAGAAGAAGGAGAGGAGAGGAGAAGAAAGAAGAAGAAGAAGAAGAAGAAGAAGAAGAGTAAGAAGAAGAGAAGGAGAAGAAGAAAGAAGAAGAAGAAGAAGAACAGAAGAAGAAGAAGAGAAGAAGAAGAAAAAGAAGAAGAAGAATGAAGAAGAAAGAAGAAGAAGAAGAAGAAGAAGAAGAAGAAGAAGAAGAAGAAGAAGAAGAAGAAGAAGAAGAAGAAGAAGAAGAAGAAGAAGAAGAAGAAGAAGAAGAAGAAGAAGAAGAAGAAGTTGTTTTGGAAAATCCACAGCATATACAGTATTTAGATATCTGAAAATGTTATAGGTTAGTCAGGAAGGAGGATTGAAAAAATTGGCAATAGGTTGCTAATTGGATAGGTTGAGGTTTCGTAAGGAAGTGAAAAAAAATAGACAAAAACAATATAATGAGATGCAATGACAAGGGTGGGCAATTAAGGAAAACATGAAGCTGAGCTGAGTCTAAATGGAAGAGTTACTCCTAGTAAATCTGCTGCCTGAGATAAACACTCAGTCTTCAGCCATAGCTATCACTAAATTGCCATTAAATTATGCCCAACATTTTGCTTTTTCACCCAATAGCAAATCCTCATATAAACTGGACTCACATTTTGTAATTCTCTATGGTTCGTTGATAAGCCACTATTGGCTGGGTTAGTGAACAGTGGGCTATAAATAATGGTTTGCAAACCATAAAGACTAGACTCTCACAGCTGCCAAGCCAAAGTAAGCAAGCAATATTTTTAATTCATTACTTTGAATAGACATCACTGAGGAAGTTCTGCTTTGAAGGCTCAGGCTATGGAAACTTTCCTTAAACAAAGATGATTAGTTGGGTCTGATCAGTGCCCTATGATTGTCAGCCCCAGAAAAGGTGGGGCACACCAGTGGTGTGCAGGAAATGGGCCGTGGGCCTTGTCAAATTTTGCAGGATTGTCTAAACCTTTTATTAAAAAAAAGTAATTTGATCGAAGTTAACACTGCAAACGTGGAAGGTGGTGAGACAATGAGAGAAATAAGGAAAAAATTGATCACAATGGCCTTTTTACGTCTGCAGAGGTGAAGATACTAAGGCAGGTATCCCAATCAGGTGTAAAGGCTACCAGGCAGGACAGTCCTTGAAGACAACCTGAGAGAAGACGAGCTCACATATTATTATCTAGTGGCACTAATAATTTTCCTTTCTCTTGACTAACTTAGTTTCAAGCAAACAGGAGAAAGAAAAAAAAAATGGGATGTCTTTGCTTTTCCAGACCACCCAGTAAAGACTTTTTTTGACCCCCACATTTCTGCCATCTGTGACTGGAGAGCCCCTTGCTATCAAATTGGCAATACATTCTTCAGTAAATTAATTCAAGCAGATGTCCTTTTTCCATAACTGTCATATTTTCATGTGGAAAAAGAAGCCTACACAACCCACTCAGAAGCTGACCCCCAAACCTACACAGAGCATGAGTGGGGATGAAGGAAAGCAGTGAAATTTTAGAAAGGTTCATAAAAGGAAAGCTGTAGACGGAGTCTATTCTGGCAGGCCCTCTGTGAAGTCTCAAAGTTGGAAAAAGGAACAGAACAGAAGCCACTGGTTTTGTTATCCCTCCCTAAGTGTTAAGGTTGCTAAAGGCAATGAGATCAATAAAGCAGAGCTGAAAAGGAAGAGGGCGATAAAAGGAGGAAGGGAAGGATCTAGAAAAATTCCTTCACAATAAAGCCTACTAAGAAATAGTGCCATCAGGTCTCTGAAGAAAACCAAAGATTGCTAAGCAGTGTTTAAGTGGATCCTGGTTTTGGGTGATGTGAGTTATTCTGTGCAGCAAAAGGTGTGATAAACAATAGAAATTACTGGACAGTCTTGAGTTTATTATTTTGAGGTGGCCTCAGCTCTGCTTTTCATCTTCATTCCTCTCCTCTTCCTTCTACTTCCCTTTTCGAGTCAATTGCCCTGCTTAAAGAATTATCTTGTGTGATCATACTAGGAGAGAAAAAAAAGGGACAGCAAGAGGAGCAACAAACAGGACCAGTTTAAGGGAATCTTCCCCAAGCTATCCTTTCCTCACTCACAAGTATCTTCAAAGTTTTTCTACTGAATCTCCTTCTTTGCTGCTGGTCTCCTCTCTGTAAAACCTCTTGTGGCTGTTGCTGTCAATGGGTTTCCTAGAGCTCAATGAGAAGCTGCCAGTTGCTTCAGCTTACTACTAGGAGAGAAACAGAAAAAAACAGTTGTTTTTTTTAAACTGATTTAGAAATGTTTGGAGAGAGGATGTCCCCTCTCAGGACCTGGGAGCTTGTCCTTAGTCTAAGAGCAGTCCCATTGGTCTTATAGAAAGCCATTCAAGAAGGAAGTGCGAGATGTAGAGAAGGGATTGAGACCCAATTGTCTAGGGGACTCTCTTGGGTACTACCAGTCTTGAAATTCTCTTGTCATTGCTGCTCTTGTTTTTCAACTTTTTAAATTTAAGATATCATATTTTATAAAGCTTGGTTATTGAGTCTCCTCTGGGAGGGAAGCTTAAAAACCAGGACCAATCCACTGGCCAAATATGTCCATTGGCCCCATGCAAACACCATCACCAAAGGAGTACCAGAGAAGACCTCGACTGGCAAAATATTAGCATATGCTGATGTACAGATATCATAACCAGCAGTCAAAAGAGAAACATAATGCTTTTTCCAATTATATGGAAGACTAGGGACAGATGATCTCCTAGGTGTCTGACCATCTATAGTCTGGTTGCTGAGCGTCAATGGGCCATTTACCCTATGAGTTGTTCTTCTTTTTAAAATTTTAAACAAGATTTGGAGAATGGCACGAAGTATGCAGATATTCCAACTAGGAGACATAGCCCAATGAAAATATCATTCTGACTAAGTGCAGATTTGTTTTATGTTTTATAGCTGAGGTTTTTCTTACCTTAGAGCGGCTCTTCTCAGTTTGGATGACCTCCAGATCTGCCAACTTCTTTGAATCCCAGGATTGCTCAGTCTCCTTTTAGATTTATGTCTGTTTCAGTTTAACCTTTTGGCCGGCTCAAGAGAATAATATATACCCATCCATTTTTCCTGAATTGGGGCTATCAAAAATTTCTCATTATGGTGGCAGTAGAGGGTACTGGGTGTTTGCAAACCTATTCTGCTGTGTGAAAGGAAGGACAGCACATCGCACCGTCTAATAAAGGTAGATAGATCAAAACGTCCAAGAATTCCCCTTTAGATATTGCATCACAGTGCATTTGCAACTTTCCTCCTTCCTTTGGGGGGAAAAAAATGTGTAGGGCTTGAGCTGGTGATCAAGAAAGAATTATATCATACAAGACTGTGCTACTTTTGCTCCAGAGAAATATTGCATTACAAAGTAGGTCTCATGATGCCAGAGGCATTTCCACTTATATAAAAACAGTTATAAAATCAGATTAATAGGTTTATGCTATGATCTCAGAGCTTTGCTGCTGGATTATCTCAAGCTGGTTTTTAAGAACTATAGGTCTGATCACAAAAATATCAAAGTTGGTAATATCAGCCTTATCTGGCTCTTTTAGAAGACAGGAGCAAGAGACTCAAGCGAGATTTCAACGCATATGATAAGGAGTGTAGCCTTTCCTATTTCAGCAGGGAAAGATAATGTCCAAAGGCAGGAGCAGGAGAAGTTGCATCTTCCATTGCCCCCTCCTAGGGATGTTCAATTATAGGTAGTCCTCGACTTACGTCCAGTCATTTAACAACCATTCAAAGTTATAACAGACTTTAAAAAAGCTACTTACAACCCATCCTCGAAGTTATGACTACTGCTACCCCCCCCATGGTCACATGATCACATTTCAGGGACTTGGCAATCATCACCATGATGTAAAAAAGATGTTGAGACTCTAGAAAGAGTACAGAGAAGAGCAACAAAGATGATTAGGGGACTGGAGGCTAAAGCATATAAGGAACGGCTGCTGGAATTGGGTATGTCTAGTTTAATGAAGAGAAGGACGAGGGGGGACATGATAGCAGTGTTCCAATATCTCAGAGAAGAGGGAGTCAAGCTATTTTCCAAGGCGCCTGAAGGCAGGACAAGAAGCAACAGATGGAAACTAACCAAAGCGAGAAACAACCTAGAACTAAGGAGAAACTTCCTGACAGTTAGAACAATTAACCAGTGGAACAACCTGCCTTCAGACGCAGTGAATGCTCCAACACTGGAAGTTTTTAAGAAGAGACTGGACAGCCATTTGTCTGAAATGGTATAGAGTTTCCTGCCTGAGCAGGGAGTTGGACTAGATGACCTCCAAGGTCCCTTCCAACATATTATTATTATTATTATTATTATTATTATTATTATTATTATTATTATTATTATTATTATTATTATTATTATTATTGTTGTTGTTGTTGTTGTTGTTGTTGTTGTTGTTGTTGTTATTGTTATTGTTATTGTTAGTATTAGTATTAGTATTAGTAGTATTATTAGTATTAGTATTATTATTATTATCATCATCATCATCATCATCATCATCATTATCCTGCATTCATGAACTGTGGCAGTGTGTCCTGCAGTCTCATGAAAAAAAATGTTTGCATTTATTTTATTTATTTTTTTGCTGGTTTCTGGTGGGTTTTTTTTTTTGCCAATTTCTGGCAAAAACTGCCCATTTGGAAGAATGGATTCACTGAGCAACTTCACAATTCACTTAACAACCGTGTGATTTGATCAACCATCATGGCAACTCACTTTATGTCTTTTGTAAAAACTGTTGTAAAAATGTATCTGATCCTGTGGCCTCTGAACTTACAGCTGCAACAACTTACAGCCAAAATTCCAGCCCAACTGTGGTTATAAGTCAAGGACTACATGTACATTCAATGTTGGTGAGTTTCGTATATAAACAATCCTATGTCCTCAAAGTTCTCACCATCACAGTGTCCCCGCAGTCACATAATTGCCATTTGCGACCTTTTACAAGCAAAATCGATGGGGAATCTGTTTCAAGATGAAAAAATAAGAGCAACATTAAATAAGAATACAAGAACAGCTCCACTGGATCAGACCAAGGCCATTTTGACCTCTGATTTGCTTTGTTATCAATCTGTTGGTATTTAGGGGTGGCAGAAATTATACCCATGTTGCTATCATAAGCTGAAATTTTGGATATATTTGGAATGTAAATAATTTCAAAATATTTTGGGTATATTTGTAATGTAAATGACGTACATTTCTCTTCCTAATTTTGTAGGGGTTGTACACAATTATGGAAAAAACTGGCTATACAATGAACTGGAATAAACCTAATGTGTTTTTTATGAAAATGTATAACATTTTGCCTTTTTAATGGGATAATTACATTTAGACAAATATCTCTCTTGGTAGATTCGAATATTTCAAACTGTATAACACCAATTAATTGTGACATTACCAGATGTTTAAAACACCTGAGCCAATGAGGAAGAATAAATGTTGTGAAAATGAATATAATTTCTTGATATATTTGTTGAGTCATCTCAGATACTTTAATCAAATTAATGTTAGCAATTTAATGTTTATGGAATGGTCAGATTCCACGGTGCTCTCTTTCAAAGTTGTGACTTTTATATAACTATGGGAAGAATCCAGAGAAATAAATATTTTGGGGAATATTAAAAAGGTAGAATATTATATTTCCCCAAAGGATCTTAAAGGCACAACCCCTCCCCCAAGTCTCTCTGCCCCAAACAGAAACCAGGTCTGCAGAAATGCAGATGTGATAATCTTGTCAAAAAGATTGGAGCCAGGAAGCTTGGATTAGAAAGACAAAGATCCCTAGAATCAACAATCCCTCACACCAAAAATCCAACAGCCATCAGCCACAGCCCCAGGGAAGTAGGATATGACCTTTGGGACATAATAGGATTAACCTACCACCATCAGAATACCAGAAAGGCACACTCAGACTCAGGTCAAAGTTCATGCCACAGGAACAACTCCAAACAAAACCTCAAGAAAGTATAAAAACCCACCACTCCCTACTACAGGTGGTCAGCTTTCCCAGAGCCACGCTTCTGTCTGGCTCTGCTTTTCAATAAACTCCAACCTTCTTTCTAAAGCAGTCTCCATTTTGTTTATTTCCAGCTTGGACTGTATCCTGATGAAGATTTTTCTTTCAACATAACTATTGGGGGTTGGGGGGATTGGGCTGAGTTTTAATTTAATCATTGGACATGTTTGTTAATCTCTGTTTTAAAGAACACAAAGCATATTGAATATGTACCATTCTGAGTCCAATTAGAAAGCTATTGTTTGACACTTTTGAAATCTTGTCAAGTACTTAGTTCTAAACATAGTAAAATTATCTTGTACTTCCTGCTCGGAAGGCAGTGAGACATATTTGGACAACAGTGGGTAAGAAATTAAAGTATGATTCTAGTTTCCATAAGAAATTGGCTCTTTGAAATAATCCTTATTTTAGAATGATGGCTCAAACTTTTTTGGGAAAGTACTGTATGGTCTGAAAGTAAATTTGTTCTCTTGAGCAACTAAATTGTTTGTGTTGCTTTCAAAACTTCCAAAAGATTACAAAAAGTCTGTAAATTGCCAAAAAACAGGTGAATAGAAATATATTCAGACAAAATATTTGTTGTGTTGTTAGTGTGGTCATGCTGAACTGGCATTCTCAGAACCACTATAGTTTGTAATATGCTAAACAAGATTTTTTTACAAAATAATCCAACAATTTAATAAATAAATAAATTATTATTTAATAACATTATTTTATAAATAATAAATAACAATTTGTTAAGTCATATTGAACATCCATGTATGCTAAATAAATAAATTTAAAACTTTACTAAACTATATGTAAAAGTACAGTTATACAAAACCTGGAACAGAGATTTGAAGTTTCTTACATTTTGAACAATGGTGCTGGAGAAGACTCCTGTGAGTCCCTTGGACTGCAAGGCGTTCAAACCGGTCAGTCCTAGAAGAGATCAACCCCGACTGCTCTTTAGAAGGCCAGATCCTGAAGTTGAAACTCAAGTACTTTGGCCACCTAATGAGAAGGAAGGACTCACTGGAGAAGAGCCTAATGCTGGGAAAGATTGAGGGCAATAGAAGAAGGGGACGACAGAGAATGAGGTGGCTGGATGGAGTCACTGAAGCAGTAGGCGTGAGCTTAAATGGACTCCAGAAGATGGTAGAGGACAGGAAGGCCTGGAGGAACGTTGTCCGTGGGGTTGCGATGGGTCGGACACGACTTCGCAACTAACAACAACAACAACACATTACAAAATCAGTGGTCTTCATTTTTTAAATATTAAAAAGTTTTTTCATGAACTTAAAATGAGTAATTCATTCAAAAACTATTTTGATTTTTTTTGCATTACTCAGTGGATGTTTAAAAAGAGTTTTGTGGTCTGACTGCATACTACAGTCTGATGTAGTATCTTTGAAGATAATGTTAGTACATGCAATCGTATGCAAAACAACAAAAACCGACACAATCTGTACATAATACAGAATTAAACCCGACATGTTTCTGCAAATTTGACTCCTTGCTTAACTATTTATATACAGTTGCCTCCAGATTCAAAATAAGAAAACAGCACAAGGGCAGAAATCTGGACATCCAGTCATGACTTTGTTAATTCTCTCCTTTGGTAGAAATAACAGCTTCCAAGTATTTCCTGTAACCAGTCTTTCTACTCTTGCTTTTTTTTTTTTAACCCCTCCTCTTTTAAAGCCATACAGGTTAATGGCCATCATTGCATCCTGTAGTAATGAATTCCAAAAGATAATTATGCAGTACATGAAGAAGTGCTTTTGTCAAGCTTTCTAAATCTCCTTCTAACCATTTCATTGGACAGTTCCTCATATCTTGAGAGCTGGAGAAACAGTTCTTTCTGCCCACTTTTTCCATGCTATATTGGATTTTAAACAGCTTGATCACATATTCCCCTCAGTTATCCTTTTTCTCAGCTAAAGAGTTGCAGATATTCAAGCCTTTTATCAGAGAGAAGCCATTCAAGCCATGGATCATTTTCATTGCCCTTCCCGCCCCCCCAGCTCAATGACATTCTTTATCAACCTTATACCTTATGTCAGCATTGGGAAGATTTGTATAAGGGCACTATCAAATGAATATGTTTATAGTCATCCCTTTCCTGATGATCCCTGGCCACAATTTTTTTCACAGGGGCTGCATGTTTCATGCAGCTGTGCTCTCTGCCTAAGATTTTTCTCTTGGTTGGTTCCAAACACCTGGACTCTGTATAGCAACAGAAATAGCAATAGCACTTAGACTTATATACGGCTTCATAGTACTTTACAGCCTTCTCTAAGCGGTTTACAGAGTCAGCCTATTGCCCCCCAACAATCTGGGTCCTCATTTTACCAACCTCGGAAGGCTGGAAGGCTGAGTCAACTTTGAGCCAGTGAGGATCAAACTCCTGGCTGTGGGCAGGGTTTGTCAGCAATACTTCATTTTAACCACAGCGCCTTCAGGGATCCTATTGTACTGTATATTGTACATTGAAATCCACAATGAGTTCTTGAACTCTTCCAATGAGACTAGAATTTGGCTTAATTTTTATTATGATCTATGTGCAACTTTGGAACCTGAAATATTGGCTTAAATTATTTTTGGGAGGTAGTAGTCTAGCACCTGAGATCCTAGGAGATAGTTTCCATTCCATAGAAGAATGCCATTCTTGTTGTTGTTGTTGTTGTTGTTGTTAGTTGCGAAGTCGTGTCCGACCCATCGCGACCCCATGGACAACGTTCCTCCAGGCCTTCCTGTCCTCTACCATCTTCTGGAGTCCATTTAAGCTCATGCCTACTGCTTCAGTGACTCCATCCAGCCACCTCATTCTCTGTCGTCCCCTTCTTCTATTGCCCTCAATCTTTCCCAGCATTGGGCTCTTCTCCAGTGAGTCCTTCCTTCTCATTAGGTGGCCAAAGTACTTGAGTTTCAACTTCAGGATCTGGCCTTCTAAGGAGCAGTCAGGGTTGATCTCCTCTAGGACTGACCGGTTTGATCACCTTGCAGTCCAAGGGACTCGCAGGAGTCTTCTCCAGCACCATAGTTCAAAGGCCTCAATTCTTTTGCGTTCAGCCTTTTTTATGGTCCATTCAGCCTTTCTTATGGTGCCATTCTTACAGATCTACAATACTCATAAAATCTATCAGTCTACTATTTGACTTCATTCAGCCCTGAGAAAGTCTGTCTGATTTGAAACCAAAACCCATTGTGATGACATCCAGAACAACACCCATATTTGGGAGAAGATTCTCCCATTTATCCTATTTAGCAACTGTTCTCTGGTCATCTCATAGAAGATCATTTATCCTTGTGCACTGTAACATTTCCCATCCTAACTATGAAAAGGTAGAAGTACTAATATCCATTGCCTGAAGGGACATTGTCCCTGCTTGTTGGAAGAGAATGAAAGAGTTACCTGTGTGTTTTTATGCTACCCCTTCTCCATCATGTGGTGAGATAAACTAAATCATGTGGTGAGATAATACTAACCCTAACCCATTTCCTGCATGCTTAGGAAGAAAAATAATTTTTTACTCTTAGCTGACAAATATCTCTGGATATTTCCAGGAAAACCATCAGTGTATTACAATTACTATTTCTACCAAACATTCCAGTGTCTGACAATTTGAGGAAGCTCAATATTTGTATATCAATAGCGGTGTAAATTTATTGGTATCTATGAGTGGTTTTATTATTCTCTGGTATATTGCTTTAATCTTTGAGTAAATGATTAATGATAAATGATTTTTTAAAAATAATATATGCAATTGGGTTTGGGTTTGTTTGTTTTTCCTCAGCATGCATCATCTTGCGCTTGTTTAAATTGAATTGCATTTGCTGTGTGGCACTCTTCACAATCACTTTTGTTTTCTATCATCCTGAATTGTTTAGCCAAAATCTGCAGTCCTAGCCCGCTATCATGACCCCTAAATCAAGATAATTTATGAACAAATTAAATGAAATGAACCTTTATTATCAAAGTATAACATGTATACAGTGAGATTGGCTGAGCCTCCCTCCCTGCCCCCCCACCACAACTCACAGTGACTACAAACCCCCAACTTATTACACCCTGTGAGCTAATCGCACAGCACGCCGGCTTCTCGGGTCTGTCATGCATAAAATTATTATGTCCCATTCAAGAGCCTGACAGCCCATGGATAAAAGCTGTTCTTCAGCCTGTTGGTACGGCCGGCTATGTTTCTGTATCTCCTACCCGATGGTAGGAGAGTAAAGAGGTACCAATCAGGATGAGAGTCATCCCTGAGAATTTTCCTCACTCTACCAAGGCAACGAGCCCTGGCGATGTCATCCAGTGGTGTCAGGGAACAGCCCACAATGTTCTGTGCCGTGCTCACCACCCTCTGTAGTACCTTCCTGTCCGCGGCTGTCAGGCCAGCATACCAAACCACAATACAGTATGTGAGAACGCTTTCAACAGTAGACCAGTAGAAGAGGGTCATGAGTCGTCGTTCTACCCTGTTCTTCCGCAAGACCCTAAGGAAGTGGAGTCTCTGTTGGGCCTTTCTGGCCACCTGGGCTGTGTTAATTTTCCAGGTAAGATCTTCAGAGAGATAGACTCCCAGGAATTTAAAGGGGGGAACTCTCTCCACACAGTCCCCTCCGATGTAAAGTGGGGCAGGTTCCTCTCTTTTCCTCCAGACGTCTAGCACCATCTCCTTCGTCTTGCTGATGTTCAGGTGCAGGTTGTTCTCTAGGCACCATAAGGATAGTTTTTGTACCTCCCTCCTGTACGCTGTCTCATCTTATTCCATGCAAATCACTGAAGGACGAGAATATTGCTCACTTATTCTCTGCTTTCTGTTTTTCACTAGTTAGTTTTAATCCATAAAAGAGCAGATCTTCTTATTCCATGACCTAGGTTTACTCAAAAGCCTTCACTGACAATCTTTGTGTTAGGGTTTTTCTGAATATGGTACAGATCATAGAAAGAAAGACTGCATTTGTTTCCCCCCCCCCACACACACACACACACAAACATTCTTTTAAATTATACAAAGGCAAAGTCCTATTCCTTACTTATAGACTTACTGCTAATTCTATGCTTGTTTGTATTTTCTTATCTATTTTATCCTAGTCTTCTATTACTGCAATTTTACATTTCTATCTTATTTAATCTATACATTTCTATCTCTGTGTTTGTAGCACTGTGTTTTTCTAAGTTAACTATTTCTTAGCTCTTTAGTTAACTACTAGTTAATTAATACTTATTTCTTAACTAGTTCTTAAAGATTTAAGAACTAAGAAATAGTTAACTATTTCTTAACTATTAGTTAAAAGGTATTAGGTATTAGTTAGTTAGTTAAGAGATTGTTAACTATTTCTTAGTTCTTAAATCTTTTCCTTTCCTTCAGGTCTTCAGCTCTTACAGCTAACCTCAGCCCATTTCCACTGAAAATCTTTTTTGATCTTGGGAATGGGCTTCCCTCTCCTCTCAGCACCCACAGCCCTCTCTTTCTGAAGCTGGTTTATGATGCTTGGCTGCTGCTGCACTGGGCTCTCTTGGGTTTGCCAGCCTGCTTGCAAGGTTGGTGAAAATTATGGTGAGGCTGTTTTCCTCCCCCATCTCTCAGCTCTGCCCCTCCACCAGTCTTGCAACTCACAGAATTCACGGCTTTTGTTGACTGAAGAGCCAGTTTGGTGTCATGGTTAAGGCACCAGGCTAGAAACCAGGAGACCGCAGGTTCTAGTTCCATCTTAAAAGCTGGCGGGATGACTTTGAGTCGATCACTTTCTCTCAGCCCAACCCACCTCAAAGGGTTTTTGTTGTGGGAAAACTAGGAGGAGGAAGGAGATCCTGACTTCTAGCTCTTCCTTACATACAAAGCCAGCTGGGTGACCTTGGCCGAGTCTCTCTCTCTCTCTCTCTCTCTCTCTCTCTCAGCCCTAGGAAGCAGGCAATGGCCAACCACTTCTGAAAATGTGGTCAAGAAAACTGCAGAGACTAATCTAGAGGCAGCCACCAGGAACCAATATTGACTCAAAGGCAAAATAAATAAACTGAAAGCTGCTGCTGAGGTGCTTGCTTTTGTGTCGAAGGTTTCTCTTTCTCACTTGTCACACCCACACACATGCTTGCTTTTTGTTCCTTTTTTATGGGACAAAGTCTTCAATTAAGGAGAGGGTAGGGCTGTTTGAACCCTCCTTCCCAGGCAGTGCCAAAACCCTGAATCCCAAGAGGGGAAAGAAATGCCTGCTCACTCTGGCTAGTGAATTCACTCTTCCACACTTCATCAAAGGCTTTGTAAAAATCCAGATGTCCCGTGTTACAGCTTCATTTCCATCTGGGTATCTACTGGGTATACTCTCAAACAGCTCAAAAAGGCTTATAAGGCATAATTTATCTTTGTGGAAGCCATGTTGCTTCCCCCCCCCCCCATCCCAGGAAGATTTGTCCATGTACTTTGCTAATTTTCCTTTTATTACCATTTCTACTAATTTACCTGGAATAGATATTCAATTGACCAGTTTCATAGTCTCCTGAATCTTCCCTCAGTCTCTTGCAAAAATGTGGTGGGCCAAGTTTTGGTGGCACACAATACTAATTCCATGTCAGGTGGTTTGGTATACCCAGATAGTCCTCCTGGATGCCAGGCAGAGAAGAACATTCTTCCTCATAGCCAAATCCTTTTTCAGTGGAAATGCCAAGGACTAAACCTGGCAGCTAGACCCTTCTGTGCAAAAAAAAAGATAGTTCAGTGCTGTGCTGAAGTTTCTTACCCACAGAGAAGATGGTACCTCTCTCCTATGGACTGTATGGATTATTGCTCAATGAATATATCCGCCATGCAAGAAAACAAATCAAATTAAATGCTTTGTACATGGAAAAACTTTTGCATCCCTAAGAAACCAGCACATTTACTTCTTAATTAAATACTGTAGTAACATGAAGTCCATAATATTATCTGAGAAAAAAAATAAAAGGTTTTATTTTCTTCTCACATTATACCAATTCTGCTTAGTTTTTGTCTTGTTTATTCCCAAATCCAAACATTCCCCTAAAATATGGGGTGGAGGGGTGGGGAGCAACAATCAGAACAGCTACATTAGTGAAATAGCTGCCTTTCACTCTGTGTCCTACTTAATGTGCTGCTATAGGAAATGTCATTTTGTAAACCACTTTCATCTCCACTCTCCTTTCCTTGTGTTTTTCAATTACAGCACACTGTAGTTAATTTTAGGCATGAATCATAGCAGCAGTTCTCCAGCCTTTGTTATATATCTTCTAGCTGACCAAAAGAAGGATTCTGAAGAAATGCCCTCTGAGCTGTCTTTTTAAGGAAACCAGCCATTTCCCTAAGAAATTGGTCTGCTGTCACAGCTGATTGTGCAAACCCACTGATGGATGGCATTGCTCAGAAATTTTATCATGCCAGCAGAAGGGGTCAGTTCTGTCTGGTTTGATCAATCTGAATTCCCTGCAATATTTTAGACTTCTTCTAGACATATGTATAGAGCCAGAATTATACTTAAGGCTTCGTCCAAACCTTTCCCGTTGGTAGACATTTGCCTGAAACCAAAACTCTTGAACAAGCTTTAAGAAGAAGATAGCCTTGATAGAACTAAATATGTGTGTCTTCATGGTTGGATTAGGGAAAGGCAACTAGCCTAAGGATGACTTAGCTCAGACATTCTAAGAGGCTCCAATGTCTGCCTTGTGTTTGAAGCTCTGCTGAGCCATTGGAATTCTGCTCCAGTCCTTCACCAAATATGACTGTCAGACCTGCCCCAGTTAGATCCCTAGAAAAGACTCTCGACTCCATTTGGTTGAAGTAACAGGTTCTTTTACTAAGGAGCAGTGGTTGCAGTCAAAGCAAGGCTAGATCTGAGTATTCCCACACAAAGCTTACAGTTTTCCCCTTTTCCTGGCCCTCCCCCCTCGACCAGTTCAACAGTATCCAATGGCATCTCAGTTTGATGTTTTGGGAACCGTTTTGATGTAGGGGACTTCTCGAAGTGGTTTCACATTCCTTTCCCAGGCTAGGCGTCCTTGGCGACTGGCTTATTCCGGTTTAATACCTCTGGTTCCTGTCAACATGTTTCCCTCCCCCCTTTCATCCATCTTCTTCCCTCCAGCTCAAACTTCCCCGAATTCCTTCCTCTCTCCCCACTTCCATTTATGGCAGGATGCCAGCAAAGCAAAGCAAAGCGGTTGAAAATGGCAGACCTGACAATAACAAGGAATCCAAGTGATGATGAATTTGATTTCCTTTCACGTTCTTTCCTTTTCACATTATATTAATTGTAGGCCACCATTCCCCAGACCATGCTCTCCAGATGAGTGAAAAAAATAAGTTTGAGCATTTCTAGCCAGCATGACCAAAATAGCATTCCTGCAAACTTATATATTATGTATTTATTTTCTAAGCACCCCGGAGGGCTGCCCATTGGTGCTTCAGAACAATTCAGAAAAGGGGCTTGGAGCATGCAAGTCTTTCAAGCAGCTTCTGCTTTAAAAGTTGTGAACATATTGCTATGCTGGAACCATGGCACAGCCCTAATGTCTATATGGTTTATTCCATATGTAAATAACACAGAAAAAAAACCAAGAGAAAAATGCTGTTATCAACAACAACAACAAAACCCCCTGGGAATTAGAAATCCTTGTTGATCCATGTATTGATTATTTATTGACAAATTTATACTACCCTTATCACTATATTCTGGGAAACGTACAAAGATTGAAAAACATTAATAAACAGTCCATATGATAAAACATAACAAAGCCCAACACCATCATTCCAAACTTAACATCACCTTAAAAAGAAGAAAAACACAACAGAAGAAACAGAGGTGGAGTATTCTGTACTGCATCACTTTCTTCAGTTTTTCCCCAAGAGTGGAAGATTGGAAACAGGCTGGAAATTATCTAATATTGAAGAACTGCTGTTTAAAGAGAGAGCACACCTTTGTCTCACTAACATCTGGTGGCACCTCTCTCTCCTTCAAACAAAGTCCAGTTGCCTTTAATAATAATAATAATAATAATAATAATAATAATAATAATAATAATAATAATAATAATAATAATAATAATAATAATAATAATAATAATAATAATAATAATAATAATAATAATAATAATAATAATAATAACAACAACAACAACAACAGCAACAACAACAACAACAACAACAACAAAGTTGGAAGGGACCTTGGAGGTCATCTAGTCCAACCCCTGCTCAGGTAGGAAACCCTATACCATTTCGGACAAATGGCTGTCCAGTCTCTTCTTAAAAACTTCCAGTGTTGGAGCATTCACTGCTTCTGGAGGCAGGTTGTTCCACTGGTTAATTGTTCTGTCAGGAAGTTTCTCCTTAGTTCTAGATTGCTTCTCTCCTTGATTAGTTTCCATCCATTGCTTCTTGTCCTGCCTTCAGGACAAAGGTGCCAAAGGTGCTTTTGAAAAAGCACCTTTGGGTCTCCTTCAGGAGGCATTTATCACCATTTCAGTCCTGTTGCACATTCCACCCCTGGCCACCTAAGGGAGCTAGGCTGGGCGCGGGTCCAGTTCACAGATGATAGACTTCCCCATCTACTTCCTCAGAATCCAGAACATCAAAAGAATCCCATATTACATTGCAAGATGTAATACTGGTCACTTCAAATGATTGCCCAATACAAAACCAATATGATGGACTAACGGCAACAAACAAAACTGAACCCTTACAAAAACAAAGTAGCCTGGAAGGCATACCAATCCATTCATTCTTCTCTACAGGGTACTGATGATGCTGTGTAGGATTATTGAATGAGGATATAAGTGCACAGACATGCATGCTCTTAATTGCTCACTGCTGCCATGTACCCAATTATGGGCTTGTATTGCTACCTCATCATTGGCACGCTTAGTTTCCCATCATCTTCACTCTAGGCATCTCTTCACTTACTTGATTTCCCAAAGCTCCTCAACAAAATAATTCATCTGCCAGTAAACCCCAATCTGCCAGCATCTTCCCATTCCTACACTAATTAGTACTTTTCCCCCTGTGCCTCAAACTCTTGCTCTTTTGTTATGGCTTTCAAGATGCAAGTCATCTCAACATCCAGAATATTTGATGAATTCAACCTTTTGGTAAAGAAGTCCAAAGTCAGTTTAGGAAAGGACACCTTGAGGCTGCTTGTGTCCTCTGCAAACTCTTTGGGGCAGTTTTCCAAACTCTCCCCCTCCCCGCCAAAAAAAGTCCTTAAACTGCATATTTAGGGTGATTGAAAGGGGAAATTGTTAAATATATGGGAACAATCATATTGATTCTATTTAATTAATGTTATTTCAGTTTTTCATTTAAATTGAGTCACATGTTTTATCCAACCCTGATCACTCCTTTGTTCTGTGTTACCTACTTCTGGGCATGTGGCCATGCCACACAAAAGCCAAATGCAGCTCTTGGCCAGAAAAACAACAACAGGCAGATTAGTCAGAAAGCCAATTTTATTCATTTAGACCTGGCTCCATTGTAGAGGGAATTATGTTACAGAACAGTCATTCTGACTTTGCCATTCACTCAAAGAATCCTTAGAGGTTCCTGGGAATTTAAACGTTCTAATTTCCTAAGTGGGAAATGGGTCTATTCAAGACCTTGAAAGTCAGAGCTGGTCATCTGAAATATCCTCAACCTATTGCCCACCGGCTAACAATTTTCAGAATTCCAAATCACCATTGCTAATGGCTGGAAATTCTGGAAATTATTATGTCAGTTCACTTGGAAGAGACTAGGCTGAGAGAAAAGTTGCTTCGAATCAGAGGGAGCAAATAGCTCTAAAAGGCATAGACTTAGTAAGCAAGCAAACCCTTGAAGTACGGGGATGAAAAACACAGAGAGCATCTGCTAGCCATCACACATTTTTAAAATGGGAGATGTCAAGGGCAGTCAATGTCATACAGGAACCAAAACAAAGCAACAAAACGAGGAGAAATCGGCTTTGGCAGCATAATAGCACATTCTGCAATCAAGACAGCTGGGAAAAAGATTGCTTGTGGTCATCACGTCTCAGGATCCTCATCTTAATCTGCGTTTCTCTAGTGGGCTGTTTAATTCAATATTATGCTAACAGAACAATACTGAATCTCACCAAGGCAAGAAGGAATGATGTATTTTTTTTTTGCCATTAGATAACTAGAGCTTTTTTGCAGTTTTTTCTTCCCCATTGCAGCATCATAATCTTTTTTCTCCAAATGGCCAGCTGGTTCAGAGCCAAATGCATTGTAGAAGCCCATAGGACAAAGATAATTTGAATATTTTGAGAAGAGGCAATTAATATTATTTACCTGTTCCATCTAAACCTTGCTATGATCCAATCAGTATGCAGAACGCATGGCTTTCATTCTATCGATCTGACTTTATGAAATTCAACCTGAGTTCCCCCTTGGGAAAAAAAAAGGACTTGGCATTTTGAAAGAAGTCAGGAGAACTATTATTTTGTGCTTGTTCATTGCATTTATACCTCCACCATCCTCCCTAAAATAGCTCTCAAGGTGACCCACAGTCTTCTGGCATATGTTGAATAAGTCGTAGTAATTTCTTCCACAGACCTAGATCATTATAATGAATTTATGAAGGGACCAGCCAATAGTCACAAACTAAGCCTTCAAAAATGCTGCTCTCTTCTATATAATGACAGATAAGCTGGTGCTGACCATCATTTGGTTAATAACCATTTTTTTACTTTTATCCCCATATGAAGTCCATATAGAGGGAGACCTCCTGATATATATTTTCTTTGTTGTGCTTAGAAAAGCATGCACGGTAATCACTGCGCACTGCCATCATACGGTCAAAGGTCACCATTGCAATTCAAAAATCCATGGGAAAAAGCTCCTCATTTTGACCAAGAATGTGAAGAAGGTCCAGGCAAAGTGGCAAGTAGCAAGAAGGAAGAAAATAAGCCCAGAGTTGCTTAGATGAGCAGCCATACAGGTTAAATCAAATTTAAAAAAATAAATAAAATAGAGCTGTGTTTCCTTAACAAACATCGATATTGTAATTTTTATGTGTAAGGGAGTTAAACAGAGTCTAGGTAGAGAAACAAAATGGCTTGCTAGAGGTTACAGGATCTGGCTAGGATTGTTAAGAAAGCTTTTCTGCCCACTAATCAATATCCTAAAAGAGGATGGACTTCCTACCCACAGTATTTTAGATAAGTAAGACAGGGTGTATCTCTTGAGTAGCATGGAATGGCATGGCTTAACAGAAAGGACTTGGAGAATGTCCACCCTGTTGGATCTGGTGAGGTGAGTAGAAACAGTTGGCGTCAAGGGGTCCTGCAAATAATCTGACTCTGTGTCACATAAGATTTTATAGGTAACAACCAGGACCCTGAATTGCACTCATCTGGAACTTAGGGAGTAAATCATGACAGACCAAACTATCCACAATGTCCCATTCTGGACCAGTGGCAGCTTCTGAATGCTCTTCAATGTACAGTTTTATAACAGTCCAAAGAGGAGCTTTGATTAAGGCATGAGAGACTATGCGCAGGGCCTTCCAATCCAGAAACAGGTGCCCTTGGTGCTCAGGTTAGGTTTGGATAAAGTCCCTCTTAACTATGGCTGCTACCTGTTCCTGAAGCAGAAGCCATGAGTTCAGGAGGACACTCCCCCCCCCTGCCCCCAATTGTGCACCAACTATGGGATGTGCCACCAGGTCATAGTTAAAGATGGGAAATCTCCTTAAAGAGGCGGGTGAGTGAGACAATCCTGATTGTTTACTGCAGAGCAAGTTAAGGGGCAGGGGTAGGTGGAACTTCATGCTGATAGGAAAAAGCACCCACCAGGTGCTTTCCTTCACGTGGGCTGGATCTGGGGGGTGAAAGTGATTGTTTGTGGATTCTTGCTCTTGGGCGCCTCCTGTCTCATATTCTCTCTCCCTTTTGCTCTTTCTCTCTCCCACCCCTTCACTTGCTCTGTCACTCTTTCATCCGCACCACTAGGGATCTTGCTTCCTCTGTCTTTTCTTTCTCTTTCCTTTGCTCAAGCTTTCTCTCCTGCCCGTTTTCTCTTGCTGTCTCTTGTTCAACCTGCCTTCTCCCTTAGCTTGTCTTTCTTCCTCTTCCCTCTTAAATGCTCTCCTGATTTCTTGTAGTCGCTCGCTCGCTCGCTCAGGTTCTCTCACTGTCTTCCTTACTCTGCCTAAAGCAGCTGATAGAGGCTGTTGACATGTCATTTCAGCCAGTACCACTCAGTCACAGTAGGGGGTTTAACACGCATCCAGCAGTCTCACCCAGGCATTTATTTAACAGATGTCTAGTGGTCTCACGTGAGACTGCTGGGTCCACGTAGATAAAGGAGCCCGGTAATGCCTGACTGACACTTTGCAAAGGACTTGTTGGGCATTATGCAGGCAAATGCCCTGTGCCGATGATTGGAGGAGAGACGATGTGCCCACAGCTGTCCCAAACAGCCATTAGGACCTGTGCAAATCCCCTGCAATGCCATCACCACAATTGCTGCCAAAACTCCACTGATTGTGCCTGACTGTAATAAGACTCGGATTGCGAGAAGAAGGAAGGCATTGCTTTAATTTTGGGTCAAATGAATACAAATCTAGGCAGCTTCAGCTATAGGCCGTGGATGGATCACAGGCTGCATTTTGAGGTCCTGTCTTGTCAAAGCATCTTCAAACTGCAGGTAGGGGGTGTACAGATGTGCAGAAAGGGTTAGAATTGCAGCTGTTTATTAATCAAAAACAGAAACTGTTCTAACCCCAAGTCTTTGCATGCCTTCCTCTGAAATTTGGCAAAATTCTTCAGAAAGGAATTTTGTGCCTACTGTATAATTTTTCACCCATTTTTTTTCTTCGGTGTTTTCCATGATGATCGGTGACACATAGGAAAGTGCACCTAAATGTCATTGTTACTACTGGTGTGCTGTTGGCATGCACTTCTAACACATTTTGCTCAAACATCGCTGAGGTTAGCTATTTTGCACTGACATTCAAATGTCATTGGTCTTTTAACATGCGGGCAGTCTAGTCTTAAGGGGGTTTGCCTACCATAAAGAAATATATTTTTTACAATTTAGCAGTCAAATCTCTGATAATTTAATTTCTGTTTCAATGAATCATCTAGTTCCATCTGGGAAAGAAGGAGTAAAATCTCTAATGCATACCCCATTTACTGGAACAGCTTGCTTTCAGATTGCTTCTGCAAAGGCTAAATTTCTCTTTAGCAGCTTTTAAGTTACTAATTTATCTTTAACTACACACTTTCTTTATTTATTATTCCAGTGACAAAGTATTTCAGCAGTCCTCTTCTCCCCATATTGAATAATGGCCCTCTGCCCTATAACAAAAGATATGGGGTAGGGATTTTAAACAGAACGTTCTGGCAAACAAAGTTAGCGCTGGGAGCAATCGCCTCCCAGCGCCTTACATATGCGTTTCCCACCTGGCCCCACCCCCACCCACCTAACCAGCATCCGGTGTGTGAGGTGATATGAGCAGCGAGGCACGACGCCCTGTAGGCTTCCGGCTCTGTGTAGCTTCCCTGCTCTGCTCAGCTGTTCTTCGGGACACGCTACAGGCTTCTGGCTGCCTGGTACGTCCCTGCACTGATCAGCTGCCCTTGGGACGATCCGATGGAGCGGATGAACTCACGCCAGCGGGCAGTGCACCGCACTCCCCGATCCAATATGATCCATCGGGGCACCCCGTGCAGGCGGTACACCTGTGTGATGAACAGTTTGGCCAGTTTCCGAGCAGACGGCAACCCCTCACACGGAATGAAATGGGCCTGCTTAGAAAAGAGGTCGATTACTGTCCATATAACCGTACATCATTGTCATCTTTGATCATGATAATTAAGGTTGTTGGGAGTCAGAATGGGGCAACTTGCCACAGCCAACTCGCCACAGGACAACATGATGCAGGACAATTCAATTCAATTCTTTAAAATAATTTTAAAATAATGTTAATTTTTATCATTCACATTTCATTTTGTTCCTCCTTTGGCATCCTTTCTTTAATGATTCTGTGTCACCGTTTCTTCAGTATTAATGTAACTGTCATGTGCAAAGAACCAGTCGGGCATCATTGTTTTGAGGAAATGCTCTGTCAAGAGAGGCCCAAGTATGTATATTTACTCTTCCTTAATAAAAACCGTGTGGGACAATTTGAAACCACAAAGCTCCCTTTTGCTTGTATCTCATCCCATGCAAAAGTTGTGAATTGTTTCTGTCTTCTTGGAGAGTTTTCAGTGGTTACAGTGCAAAACCTCCTCTTGATTGTATCGCCCATGTTAATGCTAACATATACAGAAAGTGGGACAATGACATTTTCAGCTTGATTGGGCTATTCTTGTTATTATAACTCTGACATTTGGCAGGAAGTTGCAAACACACCCATCGAAACATCCCTTTGGAAAATGACCTTGGGAGCAAGAATCTATGTGTGACAAGATTTGCAACCTGGTGGAAGAGGAAAAGCAATGTAATAAGATAAGGATATTAGACAAGGAAGGATTAAGGACAGCTAAGCTACCTGTCATCTTCAGAGTCACCTTGGCTCTTCCCAAGAAAAGTTGTAGGTATAGTTCACACAGCCAAATCCATTCCTGTGCGCTGAAGCATCTGACATCTGATTCAGTCTACACTCAAGGAGACCTTGCATTGTCCATTTCTTTGCTTCTCCTTGATATTCTGCTCTTTTCCTATAGTGTTCTTCGCCAGGTGACCTGGGACTGCAATTTGGAAAATCCTCAATCTTCAACTATCATGGCTGAGAAATTGGGGAGCCACTGTTTTAGCATATATAGAAGGCAGAAGTTTGGGAAAGCAGTGTAGGGAAACATAAAAAAATATTATTTTACATGCAGAAGATAGCAGTACTGTCTTTCTTCATAATGTTAGCAGCTGCCATCTCTTCTGATCACATGGATAGGCCAGATCAAACTTGAATGGTATTATATTGGTAGGAACCTTTTTTAAATGGTTTTCAGGAAAATAATCACTGAACATATGCCTACTATTTCCTATTCCCTAATGGATCTATAACATCTACCATGATATGGGCAATTAATTTTAAATTAGATCTCTTCCCTGTTTCAGTGAAAATTATTAGGCAAGTAAGTCTACAGCCACCTTTCTTTTTGCTTTCCCAGATGTTTTTATCTCTTGAATCCATTAATCTACTAAGATAGCAATCCCATGCATAATTACTTGAATAAAAATCCTACCGAATCCAATGGGATTTATTTTTGAGCAAAGATATATATAGAAGTGCGCTGTGCAAAAAAACATGTAATTCAATATTCAAATTCATTATCAAAGATGATTTATTGATAGATTTTAGAAGTTCCCTTTGTTCCCTTTTTATGTATACTAAAGAGGAAAATTGCCTCAGTTGCTCCATGATTTATAAATCATACTATTTATTTAAACTGAATTGCAACATATTAGATTAAATATATACAGAAATTGTGCCCCCGCCCCAAAATATTGTGGAATCAAACTCCTAGCAGCCTTAGCTTACATGGTTAAAAGTAAGGAGGTGTCAGGAGATGTAGTTCAGCAACATCTGATGTGGCATACACTGCATGTCCATAGTTAAACTGATCTCAACTACATTGGATAGAGAAGGGATGAAATTTGGTCAGATGGTGTAGGTTCTACAGGCCAGCCTACCAAATTAATCCATAATCTTTCCCCCTCCTATGTCAGGAGCCAAAAAATGCAAAATGGATAAGGTATAAGCAAAGCCATTAGAAACTGCATCTGTTGACATGTCTGTGCTATCAGAATCACTTCGTCTTTGTTTGGACCCCATCTTTCCTTCATGGCTTAGAACAAAGTGACAGGATTGGCTGAACAGATGAGGATTCTGTTGGTAATACTGAAGGAACAGCAGCATGATCAGCTTCACTTCACTCACATTCTGCCTTTCTTCCTCGAAACAAACAAGATAACAGAAACAGATAAACCATGGACCTTTAATTAGGAAAGGTCTAGGATAGTCCTGCTTTTGCACATCTTTCCCAGTAGCAGAAACTCATAATAGCCAAAAAAAAATTTCTGCAGAAAAACTTTGAACTCAGTATAGTAGTTCTTTAAAAGCTTATGCACAGGAAAAAAATGATTATTTTAACAATAGCAATAGCACTTAGACTTATATACCACTTCGTGGTGCTTTACAGCCCTCTTTAAGCAGTTTACAGAGTCAGCACATTGTCCCCAACAATCTGTGTCCTCAGAAGGATGGAAGGCTGAGTCAACCTTGAGCTGGTGAGAATCGAACTGCTGAACTGCCGGCAGCCAGCAGCCGGCAGAAGCAGCTTGCAGTACTGCATTCTAACCACTGCTCCACCACGGTGCAGGAAGATTATAGTATTTGATGTCATGGAGGTTGTTACTTAAACCCTACCTTTTGAATCATCTGGCCTATCAGGCATGGTAAGGACTAGATCTAGTTCCTTGTCATGTCCAATTCCCTAACCTGGAGCTAGAGGCTTCACAAAACACTGAAAGAGGGTCTGAAGTCATGACATCACTGTCTCCAGAACTACACTTATGCCCATGATACTGGATATCAAGGATTGGATCAAGAGTTTGCTTCTGCCAGTAGCAGCACCCTCTACACAGAGTTCCATTTCAAAGGCTCCTCTAGTGAAAAAGGTAAAGCAATCTTCCCAGATTGTCTTCTCCTTCATAATTTCCAATCCCACCAGCCATATTGCTCTGGAGAGTTCCAGATCAGCATGACCTCAAGAGAGATGATGTTGCCAAGGACCTCCTATACCCATAAAGGTAAAGGTTTAGTTGTGTCCAACTCTAGGAGGCAATGTTCATCTCCGTTTCCTAACCGAGGGGGCCAGCACTGTCCAAAGACCCTTCCGTGGCCATGTGGCCTGTATGACTATGCGGTGAAGTGCATGGAATGCTGTTACCTTCCCACAAAAATGGCACCTATTTATGTACTTGCTTTTGCATGCTTTTGAGGTGCTAGATTGGCAGGAGCTGGGGGGCAAATGATGGGAGCTCAGTCCTCTATATACAGTACTTGGGTCGCATACTGCAAGAGAAATTCCTCTACTAGATCAGAAGGCTATTGTAGCTTCTGCCCACTGTGGATGAAGTCAGATTTCAACCTGGGCTGTTTGATTGTGTCTGCTTAGGACAGAAAATGAACTACGTACATTGTAATCCATCTGTGCAAGAGTGTCCTTGTGTTAAAAAAAAAGGGGGGGTGTGAGGCTTTGATTACATGGTTGTGGCTATGGACACTTATGAATCTGTGTGTTTATGCACACCGTTGCTGCCATCACAGAGAAAGCAAGTGTCTGATTTTAAAAAAGAAAAGTATAAAATAAGGAACACATAATACAGTAAAAGCTAATTTTTTCCCAACTCCCTCACCTGACTCTGTGGCTTAATCCCCACAAATATACCTCAATCCCTTTCCCTTCCCCCTCCTTGTCGTCTTTCCTGTAAAATAAAGACCACGCGATATGTCTATCTTGCATTATTATTAGTTTTAATGGAACATAATTCTGGGAATCCCAGGGATGCAATTGCATTTGAGACCCAGGGGAGCATTTTATGAAAATGAGCCTTGATGATGAAAACATTCTTCCTTCTGCATTGCCTGCCAGCTCTTTGGAGGCCCAAAAACATTAAGGTAATATTCTAAAAATCCTACCAGTTAGTATTCTGCTAAGCCCTAGTTTTGTAAGAGAGTCCCAGCATCCCATGAAAAGCAATAAAAATGCCTTTTATTTATTATCAGCCTTTATATCTTTCACAGTTATTTTTAAAGCTTTTTCCTCCCCTTTTCCCACGACAGTTTTCTAATGTTTTTTTTTTTATGAAAAGAGGGGTGAGATTGTCTTTTAAAATTATTTCCTCCGTTTCTGAATTTGAAAGATGAATTTGTAATACCTCTCAGGCCTTCCTGGTTGGGGCAGAAGCAGACATGGGGATTCATCGGCCTAATTATCATGGACATGAACACATTGCATTCTCATTGCACATTTGTAATGGTACTCCCTGAATATAAAAGAAAGAAAAGGGAGCATCTTGGGCTATAAATGAAGTGGAAAACGAGAGCACCGTCTCTTTAGTAAGCAAAGTCTGAATCCACGCAAGCATACGGCAAAGTGGCAACACAGAGCTGTGTTCTTGGTCATAGCATACTAATAGCAGATGAGAGAATTATAGCCCAACATGGTCAGGGAGCACTAGATTGACAGACTACAATCCCTAGGCTAGAGAAAAAAAGATCCAAGACTGGCAGAATTTTGCTTGATAACCCCCCCTCCCCCATTGCAATTGTGTTTTTCTTCCTCCACTTCGCTGGACTGACCATCTCCTGACTAAACTAAAAATTCCAAACATGGTGGAGGATGAAACTATGTCTCAACTCACACCTGGAGATTCCTGCCACCCCTTTTTTTCCTACTATAGTTACATTATTTTATGTTCTGAAGCATACAAACATCCCAGCTACTATGGGAATTTCATTCTCACCACTAATAGCTACAAATGCACTGGTGCCATTGAGTGATTTATTTCTTTATCAAACGGAAGAATGGTCATCCCAGATCAGATTAAAGTTCCATTAAAGTTTCCCATGTTGAGGTTGAAGTCCACACATCTTAAAGTTGGCAAGGTTGAGAAACACTGATTTAGAGGCTTCCTCCCTCTGGGCTTGGAGATTCTAGTATGATTGCAATGGTTTTTATTAAGAGTAGTTAATTATAATAGTTATGGTCTGTCACATAGCCAGCCAGATGTTCAGACTAGATTTGGCATCCCCCCCCCCTATTGAGTCCTTCCTAGAATAGGCAGATGTGGATATTTGATGGTGTTAGAAATTTCGTCGCAGGATGTAAGCTATTCTGAATAAAGCTGCCTTTTGACTGCAATTGACTGATGGTGAATTTGTCAATGCTGATAGTGTTCAAGTGGTGAGTAATCCATTATTATTAATTACTATTAAGAGAACTACTCCCCATGGTTCAGATTAGGAAATGTGGCATGACTTTAATTTAAACCATACTGTCATTATGCATAACTGTGTAAGTGTTGATCTGTTACGATTCAAGGCATGGATGCAAAAGCCAAAGAAATTGCCACACCAGTAATAAATGCATGAAAAAAGCCCTGAATGAAAAGAAGACCAAGGGTTGCCAGCTTAAACAAAGAACTAGCAGAAGAGAGACTGCTTGATCCAACTTGGTAATGAAAGCCACCAAAGGTGTCAGTCTATGTAGGCGAGCCTTAAGCTGAACACATCGATTATATTTTTAATCTATCAAATAGCTGGAGTTTTCTGGGCAAATTGCCAAGGTATATAGCATGTATAATGATAAAAAAAGACAATTCAGATTTTTCAAGAAATGGCACAAAAATATAAACACATTTTAAAGCCACCATTCCGATCTAATGCAAGCACTTTACTTTCCAGAACTGAACTATTAAATCAAAACCACTTGGGGGAAAAAAAAACACGTTTTAGCTAGATGGTAAGAAATAGAATGGAAAGCAAAATATCTGGAGTGCCAATGGAAATGTTTTGTTGTATTAAAAACTCAGTGCAGTTCAGATTAAAAAAAAACTTTTATCAAGGGCACAGTGAAATGAAAACATGTGTGCAGAACATGTTTTGTACAAACATTGCATAAATTTTTTACCTAAAGCTGTTCAAATGGAAGATGACTGAATCATTGTGCCACCGATTATACAACAAAGTAGTAATAAATGTGGTTTTTTAAAAAAATGTTTACATTGCTTATTGAAAGCCTTTTCGATAATACTAAAACAAAGGCTAATGATCTGGAACTAATACAAAAACCATTTTGCACTAATGAGAAATATCCACACAAGATAAAAAAAAACAGAGTTGATAATAAAACCATTGTTTAAAAAAAACAATCAGCTCTTCCTAGGGATTTTTTGTTTGTTTGTTTGTTTAGGACCTCAAGATTTTCACAATTTACCTAATTTCTCATCCACACATAAACATTTTTACCCAATGAGTGGAAATGAAAAGATATATTTGGAAAACACAGTGTTTTCCTGTGTTAGGTTGGTGTTGCTAATAAATGTACTAAAAAGTAGCAGCTGTTTTCAGCTGGAAGGAGAGGGAGGGTGTTTTGTGATAAAATGTTGTTCTATCCTTAATGGGAGCATAATTTACTATATCTGCTGAACAGCTAAAAGCATCAGTTGAAAGTAATGTCTTTTACAGAATATTCCCAATCCCTTCCTATTGGAAATATAGATAAATTACAGTTAATATACCATCTCATTAGACTAGCAGAGTGCAAGATAAAGCTTGGGACTGGGAATCCGTATCTTGAGAATAAACACCTTCCAACAGGTTTTTGTGATGCTTATTTCAAGATCCTTCTCTTTAAGTCGTTAGGCTTCGCTCTTGGATTTCTGAGGAGAAATTCTTTGTTGGGAAGTCATTCCTTAATTGCGAGTGGGCTTCAGACATCACCTATGCCCTAAACATCCTCCCACCCTACAGTTGCAGGACTAG
The DNA here is from genome assembly GCA_023970755.1 of Azemiops feae. NCBI lineage: Eukaryota > Metazoa > Chordata > Lepidosauria > Squamata > Viperidae > Azemiops > Azemiops feae. The sequence continues at coordinate 3,275,580 of JALGBA010000161.1, forward strand.
AAGCATGCCCTGGAGCATATAACTCAAGCTCCTCCTTTCTTTAACAGAAGACTGGGAGAAAAGGAGAAAAAAGTTGTGTTCTGAGGTTGGGAAGAGATGGGGAATCTCTTCAACCTTTGATAAGGAAAGAAAATATCTCCAAGAAGTTGTGAAAAACTCTATGAAAGCAAACAAGGGCCCAATAGCTTTGACTATCAGACTGCCCTATGGGGCAGGTAAAACTAGAATTTAACGAGAAATGTTGGGTAAGATTTACTATTTTATTTTAATGGTGGGTGTTATTTAAAGGTAATGAATTGTTTCTGGCCATTGTCTCTATATAAGATCAGTTATTGGGTGCTATTTATTTAACATGGCTGCTCATCTTACACAAAGTAACACTGGGTAGCTAACAACAATCAAACTCATTATAATATACTCAGAATCTCATTCCCCCAAAGTTAAAAAAAACAACCCATCACACTCAAATCAGATTCCACAACTACCTCCCTCCCTCCATATTGTGAGATATAACATAATAAATTGTAACTTTCGATAATTAGACTAGCATATAGTTTATGAATGACATATTATCTACTTTGTATAAGCTTTATTTTTTATTCAAACTACCTAGGGTCAGTATTTAAAGAATAGCCACTTTATTATATATCCAAAGCACAGCCATGTTTAACCGAAGCATGAATTCTGCTAAGCAATGACATACTTCTAGCTGAAGGTATGTACCAGTTACTGTATTGTACAGATAAACAAGGGAACCGATAAGGAAATACCAGAGAGGTGAGCAGTGAAGGGATTAGGGTTTAGCAAGTTTGGGTGATGACAAGGGCTTAACTAATTTTAAACATATAGGTATGATGGCACATTATAGGCGGACTGTTATCATGTGACTGAACTGGGCCTATCAACTGGATGGACCAGCGGCCGGGGATAGAACTGTCTTTAAGCTGCTGAAATCTGTAAGAAGTGTGGCCTCTTGCTTGCAGCTTTGAGGTTCACCAGCCTTTGCAAATGCTTTGTTAATAAAATACTTTGTTATTTCCAACAATTTAGTGTGAGCTTTGGTTCTCACAATATGGGCTGGGACAGCCTCACATCTTGACCTAGTGCCTGGGGGAGGGGGTCAGTTCCTCATGGCCTTCTGGAAGGCCCTCTAGATCTCAGAGGGGGGGCTGTGGCATAGGACATGTGCTGCTGCAGACAAGGCCCCTTCTTTTTCATACTCCTTTCCAACAGAATTGCCTTTCAGTTAGGAACTGACCGCCATCAATTTATCGCTGTTTGTTAGTACTAGAAAACAAAAATTGCTTCTTGCTTTCATTGTGTGATGGATAACACAATGCGTCTTTCCATTTTTATTTGAAGTTTATGTTCAGACTTTTGATCCGTGTTTGTATGGTGTTTTGTTTCGCAGTGCCCTTATCTTTTAATACAACAAAAGCATTTCCACTGATATTTTGCTTTGTTTCTGTTGATTTTTAGTACCTGCCCCTCCCTGTTTTTCTGATTTCTCTGGAGAGCAAAACAATTCTAGCACAGTTATTTTTGAGAATGGTGTTGTGTCCTGGGCATTGCTGAGTCAATCAGCAAGGTTCAGGGAATCTGCAGGACAACTGCAGAGACCCGGGCAGACCACGTGTTTGCCCGGGACCGGTTGTAGAGACCCAGGCAGACCACATGTCTGCCCGGGACCCAGACAGGCTGTCTCCAGCCTCGTGCGCATGCGCGAGGCGGGAGAGTAGCCAGCATTCATTGGTTGAACCTCCCCTTGCAGGGGGAGTATAAAAAGGGCATGTTGCCATTATTTGCTTTGCTTCTGTTCAGTAAATGTCTGCAATAAAGAACATCTTTTGCACCAACTGCCTCGCCTTCATGTCTGCCTTGCGAACAGAACATTGGCGACGAGGATGGGATTCGCCGTTGGGAATCCCGAAGAAACAGAAGTAGGCCTACTCACCTAGGCTGGGAAGAGAAGAGAAGCGTGGCGTCCAGGAGGAGCAGCCACCGGCCAGCATACATACACTGGAGGCGGGCTTGGCTTCGTCGGACCCCTTCTCAATTCCTTACGGCGAGAGACATGGGCGAGGCCATCGAGGAAGAAGATGTCCAAGCTGGGCCTTCTTGGCGAATTCGACATCGCGCATCCGGAATGCTGGAGCTCGTATGCAGCTCGCGTTGAAAACTATTTCAGAGTGAATAAAGTCCAGGAAGACGGCCTGAAAGCGGCTACTTTGCTGTGTGTCTGTGGGCAAGAGACTTTTGAAATAGCTGAGAATCTTGTCACCCCGGCACCATTGGAATCAATCCCGTACGCCGATTTGAAGAAGATGCTGCAAGAACACTTCGAGCCCAAGCTCTCAATTATAGCGTGGAGGCATCAGTTTGAGCAATGGGACCAGTGGCCCGGCGAATCAGCTGCGGATTTCGTCGCGGCCTTGAGGCAAGCCACACGCACATGTGCGTTTCAAGATTTGGAGGAAAGGCTCCGAGATAGACTTGTGTGCGGGTTGCGAAGCCGCGAAGTACAGCAGAAGCTGTTTGCAAAGATGGACGTCACCTTTCAAGACACCTTAATAATAATAATAATAATAATAAAGTTGGAAGGGACCTTGGAGGTCATCGAGTCCAACCCCCTGCTCAGGCAGGAAACCCTATACCATTTCGGACATGTGGCTGTCCAGTCTCTTCTTAAAAACTTCCAGTGTTGGAGCATTCACCGCTTCTGGAGGCAGGTTGTTCCACTGGTTAATTGTTCTAACTGTCAGGAAGTTTCTCCTCAGTTCCAGGTTGCTTCTCTCCTTGACTAGTTTCCATCCATTACTTCTTGTCCTGCCCTCAGGCGCCTTGGAGAATAGCTTGACTCCCTCTTCTTTGTGGCAACCTTACAAGAAATCGCAGCAGAGGAAGCAGCCGGAGGCGCGGTGAAGGCCTTGCGGTCTATGAAGAGTCATCCAGCGGCCGTCCCGATCCACCGGGAGGCCGCGCGTGAGGCCTCTGGAGAAGACTCCGAGGAGGAAGAGGTGGACAAGATCCAGCCATCGGTGGAGAGACGACTGCCGGATCGTAGAGGGCCACCGCCTGCATCCCTTTGCTGTTTCGGCTGTGGGGGTCGCCACAGGAGGGCCGACTGCCGATTTCGATCTGCTGTCTGTCGAGCGTGCGGAAGGCAAGGCCATATAGCATCGGCCTGCATGGGTCGTCCAAAGAACAGGTCCCCTGAATTGCCTCTGAAAGGTACCAAGGTCCGCAGCCAAAACAGGGTGGGTTTTTGCGCGTCCCGGAGGGGGGTGTTCAAGACAGGAATGCATAGGCCCCTTAAGAAAAAGCTGCACATAGATGTGAAGCTGCAGGGAGTTCCCCTGGCTATGGAGCTGGACACAGGGTCCGCTCTTTCTATTATTTCAGTGGACACTTTCAACAAGATTTGCTTCCGGAGTGGCTCAAGAGTCAGGCTCAGGCCCTCCAATCTTGTTCTCACAGATTTCCAGAACACGCGAGTAAGTGTGAAGGGGGAAGCCACGCTCAGAGTGCAGCGAAAAGGCTTCAATGGATTATTGGATGTGGTAGTTGTTGGGGGTGATAGAACGAGTCTTATAGGACTCGATTGGTTCGAGGCACTTGGGATCCAGGTGACTGGTCTGAACCAGCTGCAAACAGCTAGCCTTACAGGAGCGTGTAAGGAGTTTGCAGATGTGTTCAGCTCAGAACTTGGATCGTACAAGGGGCCTCCCATTGCATTAAAATTGGATCCAGGCATTACACCCATAAGGGTCAAGCCAAGGAGGGTGCCTTTTGCCTTAAAGAGCAAAATTGATGCCGAGTTGGACAAGTTGCTCCAACAAGGCATTCTGGAACCTGTGGACTCTAGTCCATGGGAAACCCACATAGTAACTCCCCTAAAATCCAATGGGGAAGTCCGAATCGGTGCGGACTATAAATGCACTTTGAATAAGGCTTTACAGCAGCATGCATATCCTGTGCCCATGGTGAGCCACATTTTGGCCTCAGTGAAAGGAGGGAAGTACTTTGCCAAGCTTGATTTGGCCCAAGCCTATCAACAGTTACCTGTTGATGAGGCAACTGCTGAGGCACAAACCATAGTCACGCACAGAGGTGCGTTCAAAGTAAAGAGGCTGCAGTTTGGGGTCAATGTAGCCCCTGGCATCTTTCAAGGGGTGATGGAGCAAACGATCAGAGGGATTCCTGGGGTCTGCCCCTATTTTGATGACATCCTCATTGCAGGAGAATCATCAGGAAACTTGGCTGAAAGGCTGAGGGCTGTCTTGCTGCGTTTCCGCCAAGCTGGGCTGAAACTACAGCAGGACAAATGTAAAATAGGTGTGACATCCACCGAGTTCTTGGGGTTCCGCATTGATGCAGATGGCATCCACCCCGCAGAGTCCAAATTCTAGGCCATCCAACTGGCCCCTAGTCCCCAGTCAAAAACAGAACTTCAGGCTTTTCTGGGCCTCTTGAATTTTTACCATTCTTTTCTGCCCCACAAGGCCCCTGTGGCTGAGCCGCTACACAGGCTCTTAGACAAACAGGCTCCCTGGGCATGGACAAGGGTCCATGAGGAGGCTTTTTAAAAAGTCAAGGCTTTGCTATCCTCCAATGCTGTACTGGCTCACTTCAATGAGCAGTTGCCTGTGTGCATCGCATGTGATGCTTCCCCTTATGGGGTAGGAGCTGTGCTAAGTCATCTCAAGGAAGATGGAACTCAGGTCCCTGTGGCCTATTATTCTAGGACCTTCTCATCTGCAGAGCGTAATTACGCGCAGATTGACAGGGAAGCCTTGGCAATAATCTCAGGCATCAAGAAATTTCATGATTTCTTGTATGGACGCCATTTCACAGTCTATACCGACCACAAGCCTTTGCTAGGGTTGTTTACAACCAACAAACAAACTCCTCAGATTATATCTCCTAGGATGCTGAGATGGTCTATATTCTTAGCAGCGTATGACTACACCCTGGTTCACAAACCAGGTTCTGAGATGGGCCATGCTGATGGCTTAAGCAGGTTACCTCTTAAGCAAATAGAGGCAGACCCTGCCCCTGCTGTGCATATTCTGTCTATTCAGGACTTACCAGAATCTCCCCTCAATGCTAGGGATGTGGCTGCAGAATCTGCCACTGATCACATGCTTGCACGCGTGCTGACATGTGTGTTGTCAGGATGGCCTGACATGTGTCCTGGTACTGCTTTCCAGAGCTTCTGGCGTAGGAAGCACGAATTGTCCACATTCAAGGGGTGTATCCTGTGGGGCAACCGAGTAGTCATCCCGGCCTCATTGAGGACTAGAGTCTTGCTCTCTCTTCATGAGGGACATCCGGGAATAGTGAGGATGAAGGCGCTTGTGCGCAGCCATCTTTGGTGGCCTGGCCTCGATAAGGACATCGAGGCCCAGGTTCAGGGATGTCAGGTGTGCCAGCAATCACGGCCAGAAATGCCCCAGGCCCCAGTACATAGGTGGGAGGAGACACTTACTCCATGGTCACGTGTGCATATAGATTATGCTGGGCCCTTTCAGGGGCAATTCTTCCTCATCCTTGTGGATAGCCATTCCAAGTGGCTAGAGGTTGTTCCTGTGTCCTCCACCACTACTGCCAGGACCATCCAGGTGCTCAGAGGAATCTTCGCTTCCCATGGCCTTCCTGATGTTTTAGTTTCAGACAATGGTCCACAATTTACCTCTTCTGAGGTATTCCTCCAAGCCAACATGATCCGGCATGCCACATCTGCTCCTTTTCATCCTGCCACCAACGGTCAGGCTGAACGCATGGTGCGCACCACGAAAGATGCATTAAAGAGAATCACTCAAGGACCCTGGCATCACAGGTTAGCTGATTTTCTTCTCACACACTGCACCACACCATGCACAGCTACTGGAAAGAGCCCAGCTGAACTCCGCTGGGGTCACAGACTGATTACAAAGCTGGACAGGCTGGGTGCGGTTTCGCTATGATGCATCCGGCCCGCGGGCTGGCAGTTTGACACCCCTGACCTAGTCCCTGAAATTTTGGGGTGGGTTTTTTTATGCACACAAGCCCCACAACAGTACAAACAAGTACTTCAGGCAAAGCAAAAAGCATTTATTAAGGGCGGGGCAAGTTTTTGTCTAGGGTACAGAAATAAGTGTTACATACATTTGGTATATGTGATGTGTTAGAAAGCAACATCAAAAGACATTGATTAGAAATGAGAAAAGTCAGACACCCTTAAAATATATTGCATCTTCCCCTTCTGGACTTCTTTCTTTAATACTTGCAACATTCAAGGATTCCAGAATACAGCCCTATTATTTAACTTCTGAATAGTCTAGTTTTTGCACATAATTAAGAAAAGAAATGACTTTGGCTAAAAGGAAAACATGGTTTCCTAAACTAAAGGAGGCATGGATGCTATGCTAAAATCACGTTTATTAAAAAGTTCATAACGAAGCCTAAAATTCCAGGTAACACTGTTTTCTTTTCTGTTGCCTTAACACAAAACCAAACTGACGTATTAATAACTAATGACAACAGGTATTACACTCAGCTTTAGAACTGACTATAAAGATGTTAAAGTGCTGGATAGCTTCTACATTTTAGGATCATCCATCAGCATAAAAGGAAGAAGCATGCAAGATATACACTGTAGATTAGCTCTTGGAAGAACAGCAATGAAGGTCTTGGAAAAGATATTAAGATGCTGTGATATGTTTATACTTGCAAAGATCAGAATTTTGCAGAGAATATGGAAGTGAAAGTTAGACTTCAAAGAAGCAGGATCGAAATAGTATTGATGTTTTTGAACTTTGGTGTTGGAGAGGTTTCCTGGAAATACTAAGGATAGCTAAGAAATCCACCCAATATTCTGACTCAAAGCACAAATAAATAGACTCAAATTATCAGACTTTGGACACATTATGCAAAGGCATAACTCTATGGACAAGTAAATAATTCTGGGAAAGGCAGAAGAAGCATTAAGAGGATGACCAGCAACAAGATCTGGAATGGTATAGGGCAGGGGTCTTCAAACTTGGCCCTTTTATGACTTGTGGACTTCAACTCCCAGAATTCCTCAGCCAGGCATGCTGGCTGAGGAATTCTGGGAGTTGAAGTCCACAAGTCATAAAAGGGCCACGTTTGAAGACCCCTGGTATAGGGTCTCCTGCTTGAGCAGGGGATTGGACTAGAAGACCTCCAAGATCCCTTCCAACTCTGTTATTCTGTTATATAAGGCTAATAGATTTAATATAAGGCATCTTAAATATAGAACTAACATAAAACCTTTCCTTTGGTCCCTCCCGACTTCCTATCCTGCCTGCTTTCTGACTGATGAAAAGGAATTGTGAGAAAGTTGCCTCCTTCTTACCTGAAAGAGTTAAGATGCTCAAGCTGCTTCGCTGAGGATGGCTGAGAAATGCTCTCGCTTGTCATCATTCTTTTAGGCTTCCACTCAGGTTAATTGGCATGCATGATGGCTTGTAGAGGTGGCCTGGCACGCTTTGATGGGTAAAACAGAAATATATCATCAGCACTTGATGACATTAATCAATACTCCAAAAGTACTTAGATATGAAATTGCGGAGTTAGGATGCAATCACGCACCCTTCTAACCAACATGAGTGTTCAACTGATTTTGATAAAGAGATGGGTTGTTCATATAGTAGTCTTTCTCTGTAGCCTATTTCTATGTAAATATAGCTTAATGTAATGATAACTGTTTAAAACATGCTAAGAACCAATAGGTAAAATGCAAATGAAGAACCTATTTTAAGGAAAAGTCAACACAGCATGCTATTAAGAAAATTACTTTATTACTAGCAAATTATTATCCATATCTAACACAGACTGGCTTTAAAAGCACCATTGGCAGGTATTTTCATCGTGGCTAATCCTGTCTATCCTATGCTATCCTATTTAGCAGCATCTCACCCGTGGTAGTTAAGTGATGCCGTGACCTCCCTCTTGCAGTGCCTGGAAGATGTTAGGGGCTGGATGGGGAGCAACAGGTTGAAACTGAACCCTGGCAAGACCGAGTGGCTCTGGGTTTGGGGGTTCTTTGGCCCATGGAGAATTGCCACCTTTGGTCTTGGATGGAGTGGCACTGCCCCAAACAGACCCAGTGCGCAATCTGGGGGTTCTCCTGGACTCACGACTCCTGCTTGAAGAGCAGGTGGCAGTCGTGGCCAGGAGAGCCTCTGCGCAACTGTGGGTTGCGTACCAGTTACACCCTTTCCTGGACCAACAATATCTACTCATGGTCCCTCATGCCCTAGTCATCTCCCATTTTGACTATTGCAACATGCTCTACATGGGGCTGCCCTTGAAAAGCATCCGGAAGCTCCAGTTGGTTCAAAATGCAGTGGCCCGCACGGTTTTGTACAGACCTCGGTGTGCACATGTGTCACCTTTCCTGTGGGAGCTGCATTGGTTGCCAATTTGCTTCTGGGTGCAATTCAAGGTGCTGGTTACCACCTTTAAAGACCTTCATGGCTTGGGACCAGGTTATCTGAGGGGCCGTCTCTTGCCGGTCACATCCACCCAACCCACTAGAGCAGGGAGGCAAGGAATGTCGGGGATCCCAATCCCTAAGGAGGTACATCTAGCGGAACCCAGAAGAAGGGCCTTCTCTGTGGTGGTTCCCTCTCTCTGGAACATCATCCCTGCAGAAATTAGACTAGCCCCCACTCTGACACTCTTTTGGAAGGCCCTGAAGACATGGTTTTGCCAGTGGGTCTGGGGAACCCAGTGCAGGATGATGCCCATTAAATGGCTGATATGTCGCCAGGGTGTGTGTTTGTGGGGGGGGGTATTATTTTATCATTTTTTAATTATTTTTATTTCTTTTACATTGTGTTTTTATTTTCTGTAAGCCACCTAAAGTCGCTGTGAGCGAGTACACGGCTATATAAATTTTCCAAATAAATAAATAAATAAATAAAATCTACAGCAAACCACAATAATGTTAAAGTGGTAACATGCATGAGTGATTCACTTAACAACTGTTGCAAAAAAAAGTTTGTAAAATCAGGTGCGGTCACATGTTGATTTGCCGAACAACCAGCAAGACATATGATTATGGTCGTAAGTCAAGAACTACCTGTATTAGTGCCTATGGTATGGTATTGGTTTCTAGTCTGGACCACCATCTAAGCCAGAGGTCCCCAACCTTTTGGACACCAGGGACCGGTTCCGTGGAGAGAGGTCTTTCTATGGACCGGAGGGTGCATGGTTTTGTGTGCTGCCTGCATCTCGCGGATGGGGCTTTGCTTGTTTGTGTGGCCCGGTTGCTGGCGTGCCACGGCCTGATACCGGTCCACAGACCAGAGGTTGGGGATCCCTGATCTAAGCAATGATCAGGTTGCGTAGAGTGCAGAGGGAATGGCTTTGAGGATAGGAAAAAGAGCCACTACCAGAAAGGAGGTCAGAAAAGAAGGGGCTGAGCCCAAGCTAAGAAATTAGTCTGAGTAAACACCTGAACAGGCCTCTTTCTAGTTCACATGAAGATAAAAGGAAGGAGAGAGAAGCACATTCAAACCTGAAAGATCCTTTACTACAGTTGTTACAAGAATAGTAGTCCTGAGCCATAAGGCATAGGTTTCTTAGTCTGGCCTCTCTTGTTGGACTGATGTGAGTGATCATTGCCAGGGTTTCCTAATCTAGGCAATGCTACAACTGGTGCCCCATCTGAAAAGGAAGAAAGACCTGCCTGGATACATCTTCCATTTGCTGGTTGAGTGAGGACAAAGTCCAGAAGGGCCAGCCTCATGGACTCCCCTTTTTTCAGAGGAGCTCAACCCCAGCCAAGAACAATGTTCTGGGATAGGATATTTACAGATAAGTAGCGATTCCATCTGTGTAAGATTTGCTTGAACTCGTTTCTCCCTGTACTTCAATCCCTGGTCTTCTAGGGTGCCCACTCACCTTCCCTCCAAACGGACAGAAAACAGAAAAGTCCCTACACAGACACACTTACTTGAATGTCCATGTGAGTTACTGTATTTGGGGGAAAGTCACTTGAAGGATTGCTCATTTGGGGCAGAAGTCAGATCTAAAGTGTATTTTTTATGGATTCTTCCCACCTCCCACCCCAAATCAAGCATGCAGATTAGTATGCAAATTAGCTCCCTCTAATACTGATTCACACTTTTGAAAGAGAGCCAGGAATTCAATTTGCTCTTCAGCATTTTTTTTAAACACTTTTACAGAAATTCTAGGCATAGTTAGGAATAACATCGACGTGAATGAGTACAAGCCCTGACAGATCATTAGTTATGTTAAGCCATAATGTTAAGTCATTATGCAAGTTGTTGGTTGGCCTAGAGTGACGTGAGAACACATCCATCACAGTTTAGCTTCCTATGCATGGCAGAGCACTGTGGCATGATTGGAAAAAACAACAACCCCAAATCCCGGATTAGAGTTAAGTGTGAATGTGGCCTTGGGGTCTAGTGGGGCAAGACACAGAGTCTCTAATGTTCAGATCTCCCTCTTATAATTGTTTAACATTTGTAAGCAAGGACAGCTTTCCTATAGTCTATTCCATTGTTTGCCAATCTGGAGTCTCCAGATATGTTGGAAAGACAATTGTAGGATTCCCTGGAAGGACACCCAGCTTGGAGTAGACGAACCTGGCCTCTTTCCAGGGAATCCTAATCTGTTTTTTTCAACACATCTGGAAAGTGCACAACCTGAGGATCTAGAGCTGCAGGTAGCCCTTGGGGCATTGGGTGGTCCCCACAAACCTCCATATACTACAACCAAATTGTTATTTTGAATGTAACAAAAAGAAGAAATGAATGAATATATTTTATTTTATTTATTATTAGATTTTTTTTTATCCCACCTTCATTACTTTATAAGAAACTTAAAGCGGTGAACATTCTAAATACTCCTTCCTCCTCCTATTTTCCCCACAACAACAACCTTGTGAGGTGAGTTGGGCTGAGAGAGAGAGAGAGAGAGAGAGAGAGAGAGAGAGAGAGAGAGAGAGGTCCTAAGTCACCCAGCCAGTTTTCATGCCTAAAGTGGGTCTAGAATCCACAGTCTCTTGGTTTCTAGTCTGGTGCCCTAAGCAATAGACCAAAGTGACTCATACATGATTGAAGAGTTAACATATTGTGTTGATTCTACTTAATTTAAATTCCACTAAAGCTACGTTAAATGCAATCTTTTTTGGGGGGGGGGGGTCAGGTGTGGCCTGCATGCCAGAAAAAGCTGTGCCACTCCTCAGTGGATTCCTTCTTGGTTTGGGAACATTCGTGTCATCTTCCAGGATCCAAACCATTGACCATTTGAATCAGTTGAGATCTTATTCCATTTTATAAGGAGGAAGTGGGCAGCTGGAACGGTGACCTAGAATCAGTCAAAAACCATCAGTGCTAATGTTGCTCCATGGGTTCATCCGGTCTCTAATTGTTCAGGTTATTCAGCCCACCTCTAATTCTATCCTGAAGTTACTATAAATGGTGCCCTGGAAATGTCAGCTCTCTGTGCTGCTGCAGCTACCCAAACAGCAAACAAATTGAGAGTTTTCCCCCCGTGAGGAGAAAAAGCAAAATGTCTCTGAGTTGCGGGCACTTTACTGAGGAAAGTAATTGGAGGAAAGCTTCTCTCAGAAGGAATGCAATCAAATTTGAACACCCCCCTACCACCATGCCGCTAGCAGCAAAATAATTCCAATAAAAGTAAAAAACCCAACAACTAATAATTATTATTATAAATCATTTTCTTCCCACACATAAAAATGGAGGATGGGGCCTGCTTTCAGGAAGTGAGAAAAGGTTATAGACATTTGGATTGCCCTATTTTTCTTTAGACAAAATGTGTTTCGTATTCGGTGTTATTTTCGGAAAGCTTCTTTATTGCTGCTCGCTGCCACAGCTCTCTGCGGCTGGTGCCCCTGGACAGGCGTTGGTGGGAATGAGACTATGGAGGCTCACTCCACTGGTGATTGTGGAATGCTTTGCCAGGCATAAGGAGGCTCGAAAGAAATAAGAAAACTGGAAAAATACCTTCCTGGACCCCTTATCTAAAGCAACACTTACCCTCAGGATCAAATTTCCCTCTACCTCATCTTCCAAACATTTTTCATTCCATTCCACATGAAATGCCAGAGCATTTGGGGACGGTTTCTATTTACTAATTGTTTCTAATCTTCACTCTGCTACTGAAATAACCCGTACACAAGGCAGCTTACAAAACAGGGGACTAACAGGATAGTAATTCACGAGGGACAATTTAAATGCGTAATTTAACTAATAACATTGGACAAAGGAACTCTAGGTTCAAATCCAAATACAGATTTTTTTGGGGGGAAATCCAGTATCCCTAGCCCAAAAATAACTTGTTTACTGGCAAACCCGACACAAAATGCTGGTCACCTTGGGTCACTGCCAGACCCTGACTGTCACAGCAACTGCCCACCCACATTAATCTTGACCTTAGGCTCTCCGCAGGGGCTTACTGGATCTGCACGTTTCCATATTAATTTCCAAATGGAGCTCACAGTGACATACATCAAACGTTTACAAATTCATGTGGCTGCTCCTGTTTCTGTTCAAATACAGTGGCCATTGCTAGAGGAAGCTGAAAGCTCTTCCATACATCTAAGTTAAAATGCTATCCACCAATCCTTGACTGAAGATTACAACAGGAAAAAAAAATGCCACCCCATATGATTGCTACCCCTGCCACTGGCATGGTGCCATTGTTGTTTGCAAAGTGCAGGGCACGTTAAGAACAGGGATTCCCCAAGGTTTTCCCCTCCCTTCCTAAAATTGGGCTTTGCCATGTCAAAATTCATGTCTGTTTTGCATGTTTTGTGTGGGTGTCTTCAAAGGGAGCCCAACTCTAAGCTGATATAAACTGAGAGTCAAGCATTTTTGGGATCCAGATGTCATGTACAGTGACCATATATCCTTTGTTATAAAGGACAGCTCTTATTTCAGAAAACTGTGCTTTATTTATTTTCCATAAACTCATTTTTGTCCTTTATTTTGGTCATTTATTTTTTATCATACAAATAGTGCCACTTATTGCATAGTCTTTCACGTTCATGTGAAAAATATGGAAATTAAATTGTCTTTTAAAAATAAATTTACATATTTCTTTATTAAATTTATTCACTGCCCATCTCACTGTCATGCGATTCTGGGTGGCTTCCAATATGATAAGACTATAGTAAAAGATTAAAACAGTAAAACAATAAATACATTTAAATTAATAAGAAATAGCTAAAATTGCAGAGGGTATTCAAAATAAAGTGGCAGTGAGATCTTCCAGTTTATCCAGTAACCACCTCTAGGTTACATACTTTCTTTTATTTTAGATATTTTTTATTAGAATATGCATTTTGTACAATTTTTCTTGGTTTGCTCTGAATTTTCCTTTGTAAAGCAAATTAATAAACCTAATCAATTAAGATAGCAATAACAATAGTACTTAGACTTATATACTGCTTCACAGTGCTTTACAGCCCTCTCTAAGTGGCTTACAGAGTCAGCATGTTGCCCCCAACAACCTGCGTCCTCGTTTTACTGACCCCAGAAGGATGGAAGGCTGAATCAACCTTAAGCCAGTCAGGATCAAACTCCTGGCAGTCAGCAGAGTTAGCCTGCAATCATTCTAGCCACTGCACCACCATGGCTTTTTATAAGATGTTTTTTCAAGAAAATATGGTCATCGTAATTTAGTGTCATTTCAAAAGAGCCCTAAATCCATGTTCTGAAGTAGCTAAATCCATGCTTTAGCTCTGTTCCAGAAGACCACTTAAATTATATTTAAATTATAACCAACACATGGAGTGTTACACCTCTCTCTCTCTCTCTCCCTCCCTCCCTCTCTCTCTCTCCTCCCTCCTCTCTCTCTCCCCCCCCCCTCTCTCTCTCTCAGAGTGAAGGCTGACTAAAGCCTTCTCTGATGTGGCCAGGGGCAAAGAAAGACCACATGATGGAGATGCTAAACAATAAAAAGAGGGTTTTGGGATCTCTTTGCTGTGATTAGATGCAGGTGAGGAAAGAGACTGAGGGAATTCTTTTCATATGAAAAATATGGATATAACAGCAGAACTCTGCCTAAGTGTCCATATTGGGGTAGGAGAAAGCAACCTTTTTCAGCACTGTACAAATTGCATCATTTAAAAAGTACATCTTCTCAGGGTGAGTATAATAGTTTTGTTGTCTTCTTATATCCACTTTGAAGAAGAGACAAAACCTGAACCCATTTGTATTGCCATCATTAACTGCAAGGGCTAATGGTTTTTCAGAGCAAAGGACATTTGAATTCCTGTAGACGTTTGGTGGTTCCCTGAATTGGAGATTCACACAAACAGCATATTGAAAAAATAGCTGGATTTCAGCACATCTTCCGTTCTATTGCCATATTTTCCGAATTATACAACCTGTCAATATGGATTAGTATTCTTATTTTTTGTCAAATCATGGAAGCCCATATAGGAATCACAGATTTAGTCTTATCCTAGGCTATTTTTATGCACTTTTTTATAATAATAATAATAATAATAATAATAATAATAATAATAATAATAATAATAATAATAATAATAATAATAATAATAATAATAGCAGCAGCAGCAGCAGCAGCAGCAGCAATAATAATAATAATAATAATAATAATAATAATAATAATAATAATAATAATAATAATAATAATAATAATAATAATAATAATAATAATAATAATAATAATAATAATAATAATAAAGTTGGAAGGGACCTTGGAGGTCATCTAGTCCAACCCCCTGCTCAGGCAGGAAACCCTATACCATTTCAGACAAATGGCTGTCCAGTCACTTCTTAAAAACTTCCAGTGTTGGAGCATTCACCGCTTCTGGAGGCAGGTTGTTCCACTGGTTAATTGTTCTAACTGTCAGGAAGTTTCTCCTTAGTTCCAGGTTGCTTCTCTCCTTGATTAGTTTCCATCCATTGCTTCTTTTCCTGCCTGAGATCCGATATCGTGAGAGAGTTACAATCCTTAGAGTGACCAGTATTTTTGCTTATTTCTTAGATTTATATTCCAGCTTTCCTCCAGAAGCTTAAAGCAGCATGCATAGAATTTCCTTACTTGATTTCATCCCCAGATAGGTCTGTGAAAGGGTAGCCCAAAATCACCTATGAGCTTTTGTGACTGAGGATGGATCTGAACCTGTATCTTGCCATTCCTTAGCCATTGCACCATTATATTGCATTTCAGCCACCATAACACATAGCATTAATCATTAGGCCACAACCACTGCACCACTTTTTCCTGAAACCTCTCTGACAAGGCTGTGAAGTGGTTTGGGATCAAAGACAAAATGTTATTTTGGAGTTCTTGGAGGCATAAACATAGCACATTCTTGCAAATGGAAACTAATCAAGGAGAGAAGCAACCTAAAACTAAGGAGAAATTTCCTGAGTGAGAACAATTAACCAGTGGAACAGCTTGCCTTCAGAAATTGTGGGTGCTCCATCACCAGAGGCTTTCAAGAAGAGCCTGGACAGCCACTTGTCTGAAATGGTGTAGGGCAGGGGTAAGCAACCTTGGCTCTTTTATGACTCGTGGACTTCAACTCCCAGAATTCCTCAGCCAGCACAGCTGGCTCAGGAATTCTGGGAGTTGAAGTCCACGAGTCATAAAAGAGCCAAGGTTGCCTACCCCTGGTATAGGGTGTCCTGCTTGAGCAGGGGGCTGAATTAGATGACCTCCAAGGTCCCTCCCCGGTTATTCCTTAAATCAGGAAACACTAGGGCTGCTTTCCAGCTTGCACATTCCTTCCACACTCTTCAAAATACTTCTGGGCCTTCAAGTGCTACATGGCTTATTCTCTACCTCCATCAAATGAGCAACAATTCAAGAAAATCCCTGGATGTTTTCCTGGTTTTTTTGACAGGAAGAAAATGGCAAGGAAGGGAAAGACTCCTCTATAGGGTATTAATATGTCACCAGAATTTTCCCCACAAAACTTCCTTGCAGGGTGTTAGAAAGGAGCTGAGAACAGCAATAGCTGCACTGCTTAAGTGCTTCTTTGTATTGCAGACCACTCATGCTCTCTGCTTGTTCTTATAATGAAACTCACTAATTTGAGTTACGGTGAAAAGAAGTATGAAGCTGCACAGTCAAGGCCCAGGTAGGTCTTTTTTGGAGTGCCAAATTACTGGTGTTGCACTAAAGGTTGATGTCTGTAATGAGATCATTGCTATTGTGCCATCTGGAATACAGATGGCTGATATTTGTTGTGAATGTGTGCAAGGAATGATAAAGCAGCTGCAAACCATAGAGAAAATGATGTCCTTTCCAGCCAACATTATTTAGCACTCCCTTGGCATGTCTCTGCCAACCCCCAATGCAAATTGCCATGAGGTACTTTCAGAAAACTATTGCAGGAGAACAATTTATGAGGTAATGAATAAGTGTGTCCCTTTTTGTTGGCACCGTCTTTTCAATTTTGCATTTTAGAAAGGTCTTCTGTAATGTATTCCATCAAGAGGCAGCATTGAGCTACTCTAAGCTGATACCCCAAAAGCTAAACAGGATCAGACCTGATCAGGAATCTCGGTGCTGTAGGTTACACAGGGAAGGCAAAGCAACATTCCAGAAGAAGACAGTGGCAAGCCACTTTTCTTAATTCTGCTAAACCAGCCACAAGGATCATGCCAATGAAGTCACCAGGAAGTCAGGTTGGAGTCTATACCTCTATTTTTCTTCCTTCCTGCAGCTTCACTGCAATATGGAGTCATTTCTGTGAAAGTAAAAATGACGACTGTACCTCTACTATGTTGTGTTACAGTAACAATAACAATAACAGAGTTGGAAGGGACCTTTGAGGTCTTCTAGTCCAACCCCCTGCTTAGGCAGGAAACCTTAGCCTTGGTTGGTTCCAGTCGATCTACTCTTGCAATTTGGTTACTTTGGACAGCCTTTGCATGTTGTAATTCTTTCACTGAAGTTACTTCTAGATGTTTCTGTAAAATTCAGAAAGCCTACTTTTGACTCAAGTGTCTTTTGTTTGGAAAGACACAACCACCTCTTTTTGCAAATGAGGGAAGGCAACTAGCAGACCATCCTAGAGACCATCTCCAAGACCTAAAGTGAATACTGTTACCGAGCACCTCTATCTTGATGATATACTACTGTATATCAGGGGTCCCCAACCCCTGGTCCGTGGACCAGTACCGGGCCGCGGCATGCCAGCAACCAGTCCACACAAACAAGGAAAGCCCCATCCACAGGATGCAGGCAGCACACAAAACCACGCCCCCTCTGGTCTGCGGAAAAACCTCTCTCCACCTAACCAGTCCCTGGTGTCCAAAAGGTTGGGGACCTCTGCTGTATATGAAAAACATATTCATTAATGAACCACACGTGATTGCATCCATTTTTGTAAAAAAAAAAAAAAAGTTTTACAATGCACAAATATCAACCGTTCTCCCTCTCCAATAATCCCATTTCGGTATGGAATGTTATGGTATGCAAAGTACACATAGTCCTCAACTTACAGACCTTTGCTTAGCAACTGTTCAAAGTTACAACAGCACTGAAGAAAAGTGACTTACGATTGTCACTTGTTAAGCTTGCCAATGATCTTGTTAGTTAAAGGTAACAGTGAGAGTTTAAAGCAGGAGCTTCATATAGTATATACTGCAATCCTGTACGCAATAATTCAAAAGTTAACCTTACCGAATTTGAAAAGATTTTCTGCCGGGAAAAATGTGCATCAAATGGTAACCAAAGTAGTAAATGCTCAAAGAATAAAGCTGGCTGGGGGTGACCTTGGGCCAGTCACTCTCTCTCTCATCCCAACTCACCCCACAGGGTTGTTGTTATAGGGGAAACAGGAGGAGGACGATGTGTTGGATACGTTGCACTATTTGTAAAAATAATAAAGACAGGATGGGGAAAAAAAATAAAAATCAAAAATCAAACAGGATCGCTCACTCCAGATTTGGAAGAATTCCAGTCCTCTTCCCTGTGAAGAGGACTCTGTTTATCTCCCTTAGTCTCAAGCTTGCCTTTGCAATTTTTATTTCTTTGCATTATTTCTGGGTCTGAAGTTCACTATGTTCCTTTAAGGGGGTAAAAGTCGCAGCTAAGTTTTTCCTTGCATTCTTTTGCTGATACAAATCTCTCTCCTGCTGGTCTTCCTTGAATTCTGATTTAGAAACAGTCCCAAGAGAAGCTTGGGTGGGGGCACAGACACAAAGATGTCTAAATTATAAACAACAAGAATTGGTTCTACACACACCTTCTAACACAGATAAGAGTAATATGGTTCCCCTCCCCGCCTGTGAGCTTTAACAAAATCTTGTCTGAAAACAATGCAAAGGGACTTCCCTCTTCCATTCAACTGAATGTGAAAAGAGAAAGGGAGGAGGGGAAGGAGACAATGTTCAGCAAACACTTCAGAATCCTGTCCCACATGGCCTCTTTAATAAATGCAACTTTTTTTTATGGGATCGGTAATCGTCAAACTTTATTTTTGAAACCATACTTTCCAAATGTCAATTGCCCTTCAAAACAAGATTTCTCATAAAGTTCTTGCGATGTTTTTAACCAAATAAGCCCTACAAAACACGGCTTAGCAGTTGCCTCTGACATTTTCCAGAGGAAAAGGCCAAGAGAAATTCTGTCTATGAATTGGGCACTTTATATATATACATATATATACATATACATACAGTACATAAAGAAAGTGGCATTGGTGCAGATTGCAAGCTATGTGGGGGGCTGCAATCAGAGAATGCCAGCCCTAGCTTTCTTCCCCCAATATCCCAGCCAGCTGAGAGGTTCATGTCAAGAAGTCAATGTAGCATGATAGATCAAAGTGCCTGTGCAACAACTTGGCACACACAGGCTTTTTGTAAAAATTAAGCTGCATTGCAACACTGCGCCCTGCGTGTGGGTTTGAAGTTATGCGGTTGTTTTGATTCCATCTAATATTGGGGGGGGGGAGAGGAGCCAATCTGTTTTCTCCATAGCCATGAATAAGTTCCTCGTTAACCTTTATAGCCATCTGGAGGGAGAATCATTTGTCTTACAACAGCGGAGCCCAGCAATCGTAAGGGCATTGCCAGTGAGATGCAGCGAAAGCACACTCAGGGAGTGAAAAGCTCAAGGTTTCTGACTTTCAGAGCTCAGTTTTGGTTGGTCTGCAAGTTCATGGGCTTGCTTGACTACTTAATGAACGACAAAGGGGCAATCTTTATCCCAGGATATTTCTCTCTGGGTATCCTTCCAGGTTACTCTGCCTTAGATGGAAATTCTGAAGCCACTGAAAAAGATGCATAAGGATCTCTGCGCTGAAAAACAGGTTTCTCCTTATTTATTTATTAGGTTTTTATCCCACTTTTAGTATTTTACATAATACTTTTTTCTCCTCCTATTTTACCCACACCAACAACAACAACTGTGATGGACTGAGAGAGTGTAACTAGTTTAAAGCTCAACCAACTGGCTTTCATGCTTAAGGTGGGACTATAACTCACAGTTTCCCATCTTCTAGCCTGGTGCTTTAATCACTGCATCGAATTCACTCTCCTTTGAAACCTCATAAAGTCAAGAATTCAGTTTCTTGGTGAATACTGGAAACTTATCTTTGAATGTGTAGGGAGAATTCCCACCCCTTATCCTCTTTTAATATAAGGAAGCCCCCATGTTAGCAAAGTAATGTCCCACCCCCACCCCTGGAAGAGAAAAGGCTTCCCTGTAGTAAAACCACTCAAGGGGCCGGCCCCTGTGAATGGATATTTAGTTTCACAAACTGTTCCCTTCATAAATGAAATGCCTTCAGCTACAGCCTCCACAGAAGGCTGGAATTGATCAGATTAAAAAGCAGAGCGACAAAAGACACCTAAAATCTGCATTCCCCCACCCGACCTCAGGGACAGGGCATGACCTCCCAGCCACAGTAGAAACCAAGCCACCACAATTAGAATAACCAAAGACACACACTTGAAACGATTGCCCCCAAAGCCCAGAAATATCAATCACACAGCCCCAAAATAATATAGAACTTCGTCCACTCACCAGACCAGGTTGCCAGCTGACCCAGAACCCAACGCTGTTGTCACTGCACTTTTCTTGGCTTCCAAAATAAAGAAACCTCCTTTCCAAGCAGCTCGCTTTCCCATCTTCTCATTTCGTCCATCGCGCCCACTTCATCTTTCCGGTTGGAGAGAGCGAACCGGACCTTTTCCTTCCAACAAATGTGTACCTGCCTGGCACAATTAACATATTTTGTATGTATTACTGTAAACCTCTCCTTGCCTACCTTCCCTCCTATTGTACCCCATTTCTCCAATCAATTCAGAAAGACCCAATAAACCAGTATTTCTGTCCTCCCCTTTCTCTCATGCTTTTTACCAACTCCCATCTCTTTTTGCTGGTAAATGGTTTTCCCTTTCTATTTTTCAAGACATTTCCTCAAAACATTTCAGGGATAGTCAAACCTGCATGGGTTTGATTTGATCTTACATTTCTCCTGCTCTCTCCTTTCCAGTTAGCTGTAGGCCCTTCCAACTAGCTGAATTAAGCATAAAGAATAAATCATATCAATCAGCATTATTGGTCTGAGTCACGAATGAATGAATGAATGAATGAATGAATGAGTGAATGAATGAATGAATCCATCAGTCCTTGATCTGCCAGAAAAGTATGTTGGCATAAACAATGCTCCTCTCATTGATATATAGTTGCAAGATTTTAATTACACTAATATAAAACTAATGCAAACTAAACTCAGAGAGAGAAAGGATGCTTAAAAGGGAAAGGAAAAAGTGCAAAGAAAGAAAAGAAAAAGGAAAGCATGAAATAAAGAAAAAAAGAAATCAAATCTCCAATCTTCATCACAACAGCATAAACATTGCCTGAATACTGACAGGAACCGCAGCTGTATGATTTTGACCCTGGACAGGAGCAGGTGCTCTTGTATTGCAGCCAGGCCATTCCTCCAAGGCAGGATGTTGCCCTTGTTCCCACCAGTTCTCACTCATTTGTTCTTCTCCCCAAATACAGAAATCAATTCTACAGCTGGTTTCCTAGGAATAAGTCTGTATTGTATGTGGAACTGCTTGTCATATGTAGAAGACAGAAGAGTTCTGATGCTACTCCCAGGAACAATTCAGAATTAGGGTTACCAGTTCTGAGCTGCAAAAAATGAATGCTATCTCTTGATCATCGAGATTGTGCAGCCCTGATTTGGTAGATGTCAGATTTACTTTATCTGCTTTCCTTATCAGGCTAATGACTGCAAGTGATGGATCTCATTAGTTGATGGCAGAAGGCTGAGGACAAATCTGTGCCTCTGGCATACATTTCCAACATAGGTTAATTTTCTTGATGGCTGCTGGAATTTCCTGTCCTGGTGGTTTGAGAAGAGTGAGAATTCAGCCTGTGGGATACAGAATTCAGCAAAAATTTGTAAACAGTGGCATTAATGACAACTCCCTCATATACTAAGAAATAGTAGAAATGGCAGACAAAAACAATACAACTTTATTTTTTGCCTTTTCCCGTATCGTCTCCTTAATTTATAAATATTTTGAAATCTACCCAGAAAATAGAAAAGGAAATGGGTAGACATGCTCTGCTAATTCGAGCTTGCTCTACTCAGTTTCTGAATAAAGAAGGAAATCAAATAATTTCGGCATTAATAAACAATAATCCTGGAGCTGATTAGAGCGGAGAGAAAAGGAGAAAGATAGAAATATACTATTTTAAACAAATTAGGTTTAAACACATTGCTTCTGGTAGCCAGCCATGCTGTGAACTGTCAAAAAGCCTTAATTATAAGCGGCTCAGGAAAATCCAAAAAGAAGACAAATTTACAGTACAAAGGGAACAAATTTTATCTTGGATTCCATATACAAGTATTTAATCACCGGGTTCAGATAAAGAAGAATGTGTGATGTCATCTGCTGATTACAAAGCCACAATTGTGCTAATTTTTTTCCATTTAAACTGCCTGTCCAAATACCTGGTAGGATTTGAGGCTCTAGTTAAGAATGAAGCAATAAATGAGAAATTGGTGACTATATTATAAGGGAAACAGATCCTGAGAAGCCACAAGGCCTTAGTGCAAGCCGTCTCCATGGAGACAAAGACTGGATAATGGCATTAACAAGCTTTTTGTGTGTCCCAGTTCCAAAAGGGAATTGTTTTAGATACCATTATCCTCTTTCAAAAGCATAGCATAATATGGATGAGATCTCATCTGAAGATTGTTTGGGACTGTCAAAATCTGACTAGCACAGTTAAGAAGCCTTAAGACCCTACTGTTGCAGTGAAGGGGTTCAAGTTACCAAGCTTCATAGGTATTTCTCTTAGTCCCTTAACAACCCCAAGCTGCACTTTAATCTTCCTATCAATCCAAAGTTGTCTTTCCTTTAAAAAGAATTATTTTACTCAGGTTCACTGTCAAAATCATTGCAAATGCATAACAATATTGACAATCTTTCAGTCTGATAAAATTATAAGTTTTAACTGTTAATAATATATCCGGATCAAACTGTGAACACAGAAGATGCTTTAACAAAATAACAGAATAACAGAGTTGAAAGGGACCTTGGAGGTCTTCTAGCCCAACCCCATTTGAGGCAGGAAACCCTATACCATTTCAGACAAGTGGTTGTCCAATCTCTTCTTAAAAACTTCCAGTGTTAGAGCATTCACAGCTTCTGGAGGCAAGTGGTTCCACTAATTAATTGTTCTAACTCTCAGGAAATTTCTCTTTAGTTCTAGGTTCTCCTTGATTAGTCAGCTTGATTAGCTTTAATTGAATTACTATAAATTTTGCAGTTGGGCCAACCTAAATTTCTCGTGCTAGTACTTTGTTGTGTCAACACTGTGACAATGGATGTCGACACTCTGACAACTGAGAAACAGCAGCCATTTTACTTTTGCTTTTAACGTGCCTTTTCTATTCTTTCAGAGTTCAGATGTAGAAGGGGGAATGGGGTAAATGCTTGAGGGTTTAGCTAGCCATAACAATGTAGAAGTGTGGGAACTCAAGGACATTGTCTGATAAGGTTTTGGTGGCTGAGAAGCGTTTTGCGCTAATTGGGGAATGTGATTTATGACAGCTTTTGTGGGGTGGGAATTGCAACTTGTTACTTTGTATCTGGGGGGAGGGGATCTCAGTCTTGGGTTCAACTATGTAAGTGCCAATACTTTGTTTCCAAATAAAATGTTCTTTAAGGAAGAATTCTTGCCTTGAAGTTCTTTTACCGGTTTCATTTATCGGAACCATGACATCTTGCTTTAGACCAGTGTTTCTCAACCTCGAGAACTTTAAGATGGATGGACTTCAGCTCCCAGAATTCCCCTAGCCAGCATGAGGCCAGAAACTGCAAAGTTTCTGTATTCAATGGAGTCTGCGAGGGGAGCTAAGAATCTGCAAGGTGGTAAAATTGGTGCTATGATCCAAGCCTCACCCTTTTGTATGTATATTGCTCACCTATAAAAGGAGCAGGGCTTGGACTGTTAAGCAGCACTCCTACCCCAGTGTTTTTTAATCCTCCCCACCTCCCATAGACACCATTGCCTACTTGCCCACAACATACAAATAAAAAAATTACTTACAATCTTCAGACTGGGATTATTCTAGAGGATAAATTTACCATATGAGAAGGGTCAGACTGACTCCTTCATCCCAATGCCTTCCAAATATGCCTTGCAGCATTTAATGTTGGGAATACAATATATTTGTGGCTAAAAAAAATAAAACTAAGTCCCTGCCAGGATATCACACCGGCACATGCTAGCTTTAAAGTTTTCCCAGAATGTCTTTTGTTTTCAACCTGGTCTCTCGCGTTCCATGAAAAAATTAAATTCACAGAATATGCTCATTGATTAAGCTGAAAAATCAGGAAAATCAACACCCACATCATCACAATTTAGACGAAGAAAATTTGCCAACCTGTTATCCCAAATAAGTAATTGCACATTTGAGTTTTGAAACTCATACCGTTAGCCCCGATGAGTTATTAATGTATAACTTTTAATATAGCTCTACAACTTTTCTTTGAAAGGGGTAGCTCTTATTGATACCCTGAGATATGCCCTCCCCTCCCTAGATGCAATGTTTCAACTGTTAACACCTTTCTAATCCTTCTGCAGCAATAAACTGTTTAACAGCCCTGCAATCTCTCTGGCCTCTTTCAGCTCAATTTTAATGATCATTCCTTGTCTTCTATCAACCTATCCCTTTGCACTTCAACTTCTGGAATATTTGAAGAAATGACTGTTGGTTGTTTAAAAATGTACTTCCCAGATCAATTTTCTCTTGCCTTAGCAATTCTTCCTTGTTCTCCCATAGAAGTTTTTGAATGCTTTCGCTCTTCCCATTTCTCCCAAGGGTTTTACTACTAAGAGCGAAGGGTTAGTTCAGATGTTGATCCACATCTCCCAGCCATGAGTGATGGTTAGGGATGCATGAAGTTGAAGCTGCAAGGGACATAGGCTGCCCACCTCGATTTATATGAAATCTTTCATGTTTTTTGTGGCTTCCTTCATACTTCTGTTTAACGCAATCTGTATCATCTGTACTTCGTTGCACTTTAATTTGTGATATGAATTTCTTGTTCTTGGAACTATCTCCTGGTGGTTTTAAATTAGCTTTCGGAAGGGATTTGACCCTTCTGATCCTCCACTTTAAGCTCTTTTTAACTAGTCATCTTATAGCTGAGAAATTTGGTCTTTCAGAATTAAACAAAACCCTTTGAGTTTTGTCCAAAGCAATTTTTTTTCTCTACTGAAATGTATTACTGGAATCTATAATTTTCCCTATTCCCAAATAGTTTGATTTATTAAATGGTTATTCTGCATTTGTAATTAATTCCCTCTCTGCTGCATCTCCAGGCCTACTTGGCAGCTAAAACTGCTCATCATCATCTGCTAACATCGGATGTTCTTGCTTTGACAACAGATGGAAATGTGGCCATCTTTTCTCTTTCGCTTTTAGAGTTAGATGATGCTGGGAGGGGGGGATGGGAATGAGAGTCCAGTTAGTCATAACAACATTAAACTTAGAGTGAGAATCAAGGTTATTGAGCCCAGAGCTGATAAAGATTTGGCAGACTGGAGAGCTGGGGAGAAAGCCCGGGCTTCAAGCTAATTGGGGGATGTGATTTATGACTGTTAATTGGAGGAGGGAATTGTGCTTTGATACCTTGTGCCTGGGGCGGGGGGGGGGATTCAGTTTTTGGCTTTAACTACTGTATGTAGTGCCGATGCTCTATTTCTCGAATAAAAGATTCTTTAAGGTAAACAATGCCTCGAAGTTCTTTTAAAGAGTTTCATCTGTCGGAACCATGACAATTAAACTACGATTTTATTACTTATTTGCATCCCATATTTATTATTTTTATAAATAATGCAAGATGGCGAACGTACCTAATACTTCTTCCTTCTCTTATTTTTCCCACAACAACAACCCTGTGAGGTGGGTTGGACTAAAGAAAGTGACTGGCCCAAAGACACTCAGCTGACTTTCACGGTTAAGGCAGGACTAGAACTCATACCATCATATGGTTTCCTTGATTTCAGCCTGAAATGCATTCACCAATGGTTTCTAAAACATGGCTTATAGCTTGTGTATTGCATGAATTCATCCAATTAGGGCTTTGCCAAGAGATTGTGGTTAAATATGGCTTAATACAATACTTGACCCTGCCTAAATCAAAGCTTTCTTTAGCTCCACAACTCCTCTCAAAGAGAAACTTTGTTCCTTTGCCCTCATTTTAGATTTGCCCAATCTGTGAGAGAGTAATTGAAATCACCCATCAAGTAATCTTTTTTTTAACTGCCTGATAGTTTTTTCCCCCCTTATCTATCCAAATCACTACTAGTACTTTGATTGTGAGGGGCCAATAATATAGTGAATTAGTTTTCCTGGCCTGATATTGATTCAGTGTCTGAAGTTATTTCTTGCTAGGTTTCTAATTTACTGCATTCCGAGTGCTCTTTGACATATATACATAGTCAACATCAGTGCCAGCTCTGCTCTGTCCTTTCTGCAGATTTATTCCACAGTTCTACATCTGCTAAACTCAAATTTAACACGGTGAGACTGACTTCTGAGTTGTCACTGATAGGATTACTCTGGCTGGGTTCCTACCTTGCATTAAGCCAGCTTTCTTATTTAAAACAACAACAACAACAACATCTATAATTATTTGAATATGCCAGTGGCTGATTGCGGCTACATTTATCCTGTGCCATGGTTTACAGATACAATGGTTAGGTTCACACAAAATTGCCTACAGGGCAATTTAAAAATTCAAATTTAATTTTTTTAAATAAATAAAAAATATTTAATTTTTTATCATTCACATTTCATTCTGTCCCTTTTTTGGTATCCTTTCTTTAATGATTCTATTCCACCATTTCTTTGATATTAGTGTGACTCTTGTCCTGCAGCGTTGTTCCATTGAGAGTTGTCCCACAGCGAGTTGGCCACAGTGAGTTGGCTGTGGTGAGTTGGCCATAGATGCCTGGAGAAAAAGGTAGTGCTCAACATACAACTACCGGTACAACCGAGTCCAAAATTTCCATTGCTAAGCAAGACAGCTGTTATGTCTTACCCCATTTTATGACCTTTTTTTGCAATGGTTGTTAAGCGAATCACAGAAGTTAAGTGAATCAATCAACTTCTAGAATAGAATAGAGCTGGAAGGGACCTTGGAGGTCTTCTAGTCCAGCCCCCTGCTCAAGCAGGAGGACCTATACCATCTCAGACAAGTGACTGTCTAGCCTTTTCTTAAAAACCTCCAGTGATGGAGCACCCACGATTTCTGAAGGCAAGCTGTTCCACTGGTTGATTGTCCTCACTGTTAGGAAGTTTCTCCTTAATTCCAGGTTGCTTCTCTTTTTGATCAGTTTCCAACCATTGATTCTCGTCCTTCCCTCTGGTGCTTTGGTGAATAACATGACCCCCTCTTCTTTGTGACAGCCCCTCAAATACTGGAATACTGCTATCATGTCTCCCCTATTTCTTCTTTTCTTTAGACTAGCCAAACCCAAGTCCTGCAGCCGTTCTTCGTATGTTTTAGTATCCAGGCCTTTGATCATGAAGTTGTTAAGCAAATCTGGCTTCCCGCATTGACTGCTTGTCAGAAGCTGCCTAAGAAGTTTGCAAATGACAATCCCAGGACCCCGGGACACTGCAACCATCCTAAATACAAGCACCCAAAGTTTGATCGTGTGACCGTGGGAATGCTGCAATGGTCATAAATGTGAAAACTCATCATAAGTCACTTTCGTCAGTGCTGTTGTAACTTTGAACAGTGATTTAAACGAATGGTTGCAAGTCCTAGATTACCTGTACTCCTTTTGCTTTTCAACTCAACATGTTTCTGGAGTTTTCTAGATGAGGGGTCCCCAAGCCCCTCAAAACCAGGCTACGGGAGAAATAGGTAAGCAAGTGCCCATAAAGCTCCACTTGCACAAGCAGCAGGCAAGGGGTGTGCATGCATGCAAAGCTCCTCTCACAAGAGTGGAGGGCGCTTGCACTCTCACACGAAGCTCCACCCACACGAGCAGAGGGAGGGTGCTTGTGCTCATGCGGGAGCTCCATTCACGTAAAAGGAGTTTCACTTCCACTCACGCGAGTGGAGCTTCGTGCGCAAGCACAAGCGCCCTCCACTCAAGCGCCCAGCTTCAACGTGGATTTTGCCAGAGGAAACTGGCTGGCATTGGGCTTGCCTTCCTGGGGCAGATGTTAAAAGAAACTTCCCATGCTTCCCCACAGCTTCCTGGTGGTGCAGTGGTTAGAATACATGGACTAGTAATATATATTAACATTTCACCTAGAATGCAGTATTGCAGGCTGACTCTGCCGACTGCCAGGAGTTCAATCCTGACTGGCTCAAGGTTGACTCAGCCTTCCATCCTTCCGAGGTCAGTAAAATGAGGACCCAGATTGTTGGGGGGCAATAGGCTGACTCTGTAAACTGCTCAGAGTGCTGAAGACACTGTGAAGCAGTATATACGTCTATTGCTATTGCTATTCTTGGACTCAGCAGCCCATTTTTCTTTGAACAAGGAAATATGTCAGTCTAGGAAATGCTGCCTCCGAAACAGCTATGTAACACTTGCCTAACCCTTGAAGGGGAAGAGAGGATTCTGGCTGGTTCTGCCTCCCAGCTCCTAGGATCCAGAATGCTAGCATTGGTAGGAATTCAAACACATGGTCCTCAGCATTGTGAATTCAGAGACAAAACTGTCATAACAAGTGTTCTGTTCGCACAAGCAGACATTTGAGACGAGGCAGTTCACAACAAAAGATGTCTTTTTATTGGTACACTCACTGAACAGAAGCAAGTGAACAATGGCAACAAGCCCTTTTATACTCCCCATGCAAGGGGATGCTCAGCCAATGCTTGCAGGCTATTCTCCCGCCTTGCGCATGCGCGCAAGGCAGAAGACAGCCTGTCTGGGTCCTGGGCAGACACGTGGTCTGTCCGGGTCTCTGCAACCGTTCTGGTCTCTGCAACCTTTCTGCAGACTTCCTGAGCCTTGCTGAATGACTCAGCAAGGCCCAGGACACAACACCCCTCCCCCCTAGGCTTAAACAACACTGTCCCCATTGTTTAACAGCACTAGGCCAATATTAGACCGGCAACAGCCAGGCGGTCACCCCTACTCCTGGCAACCTACTTCCCTTAGGGTTCTGTGGAATCCACGTTCTTTCACTTTTTGACAATATTAGCACTGCAGGGACCTCACATATTCGTTCAAATATTTAGGAGGACTCTTGACCCATTCTGATCTCCGCGGAGCCAGAATAGGTACAGGTGCGATGGTAGGTGTAGGAGTTGTGATAGGTGCCTGGAGTGCCTGCTCCCGGTTTGCGCAAAACAAACCAGGACTTTGTCACCCAGAAGACTCAGGGGTTCCCCCTGACTGCTGACTGGCTGGATCCGCTAAACCCAAACCAGAGTCCCTTGGTGGGGTCGAGTTCCCCAAGAGTCCTTAGGACTCCTCTTGGGAGCACTGTCCCTCGAGCCCAAGGCCAGCAGCAGGAGTACCCTGAGTAGCCGATTTACGGCCAGTTGCCCTAAACCGGGGACTTCTGCCAGAGTCAGGAGCCGCCTCCATGGCAAGACCCCCATCTGGAGCATTTTGATGAGCACCCTCATGGAGAGACTGTGGTCCACAATCGTAATTGGGATCCCCCTCCCCCCCAAGAGCGGATCCAGGGGAGGAATCGTGTCCAGGAAGTCTCCAGCGCAGTTGGTCAATGTGGCGTCGAAGCACACGACCATCCTCTAAGGCCACTTCGTAGGACAGTGGCCCAGAGACCTTACAAATTACAGCAGGTACCCAGAGATGCCCATGCCCATAGTTTCTGGTCCAAACCGGGTCACCCACTTGAAGTCTCCTAGGTGCCCGCGGTTGCGACACCTGTGAAGCCACCCGGTCTGGGTGCAGCCTGTCCAGCTTCGTAATAAGTCTGCGACCCCAGCGAAGTTCAGCTGGGCTCTTTCCAGTAGCTGTGCATGGTGTGGTGAGGTGTGAAAGGAGAAAATCAGCTAACCTGTGATGCCAGGGTCCTTGAGTGATTCTCTTTAATGCGTCCTTTGTGGTGCGCACCATGCGTTCAGCCTGACCGTTGGTGGCAGGGTGAAAAGGAGCAGATGTGGCATGCCGGATCAAGTTGGCTTGGAGAAATGCCTGAAACTCAGAAGAGGTAAATTGGGGACCATTGTCTGATACTAAAACATCAGGAAGACCATGGGAAGCGAAGATTCCTCTAAGCACCTGGATGATCCTGGCAGTAGTAGTGGAGGATACAGGAACGACCTCTAGCCACTTGGAATGGCTATCCACAAGGAGGAGGAAGAATTGCCCCTGAAAGGGCCCAGCATAGTCTATATGGACACGTGACCATGGAGTAAGTGTCTCCTCCCACCTATGTACTGGGGCCTGGGGCATTTCTGGCCGTGATTGCTGGCACACCTGACATCCCTGAACCTGGGCCTCGATGTCCTTAGTCCAGGCCACCAAAGATGGCTGCGCGTGAGCACCTTCATTCTCACTATTCCCGGATGTCCCTCATGGAGAGAGAGCAAGACTCTAGTCCTCAGTGAGGCCGGGATGACAACTCTGTTCCCCCACAGGATACACCCCTTGAATGTGGACAATTCATGCTTCCTACGCCAGAAACTTTGGAAATCTGTACCAGGACACGTGTCAGGCCATCCTGACAACACACATGTCAGCACGCGTGCAAGCGTGTGATCAGTGGCAGATTCTGCAGCCACATCCCTAGCATTGAGGGGAGATTCTGGTAAGTCCTGAATGGACAGAATGTGTACAGCAGGAGCAGGGTCTGCCTCTATTTGTTTAAGAGGTAACCTACTTAGGCCATCAGCATGGCCCATCTCAGTAAGGTGCTAAGAAAATAGACCATCTCAACATTCTAGGAGATATAATCTGAGGAGTTTGTTTATTGGTTGTAAACAACCCCAGCAAAGGCTTGTGGTCAGTATAGACCGTGAAACGGCGTCCATACAAGAAATCATGAAATTTCTTGATGCCTGAGATTATTGCCAAGGCTTCCCTGTCAATCTGCGTGTAATTACGCTCTGCAGATGAGAGGGTCCTAGAATAATAGGCCACAGGGACCTGAGTTCCATCTTCCTTGAGATGACTTAACACTGCTCCTACCCCATAAGGGAACCATCACATGCGATGCACACAGGCAAATGCTCATTGAAGTGAGCCAGTACAGCATTGGAGGATAGCAAAGCCTTGACTTTTTTAAAAGCCTTCTCATGGACCTTTGTCCATGCCCAGGGAGCCTGCTTGTCCAAGATCCGGTGTAGCGGCTCAGCCACAGCAGCCTTGTGGGGGAGAAATAAATGGTAAAAATTAAGAAGGCCCAGAAAAGCCTGAAGTTCCGTTTTTGACTGGGGACTAGGGGCCAGTTGGATGGCATGGAATTTGGACTCTGTGGGGTGGATGCCATCTGCATCAATATGAAACCCTAGGAATTCGGTGGATGTTACACCTATTTTGCATTTGTCTTGCTGTAGCTTCAGCCCCGCTTGGCGGAAATGCAGCAAGACAGCTCTCAGCCTTTCAGCCAAGTTCCCAGATGACTCTCCTGCAATGAGGATGTCATCAAAGTAGGGGCAGACCCCTGGAATACCCCTGAGCATTCGCTCCATCACCCCTTGAAAGATGCCAGGGGCTACATTGACCCCAAACTGCAGCCTCTTTACTTTGAAAGCCCCTCTGTGAGTGACTATAGTTTGTGCCTCAGCTGTTGCCTCATCAACAGGTAATTGTTGATAAGCCTGAGCTAAGTCAAGCTTGGCAAAAAGTTTTCCTCCTTTAAGTGAAGCCAGAATGTGGCTCACCACCGGCACAGGATATGCATGTTGCTGCAAGGCTTTATTTAAAGTGCATTTATAGTCCGCACATATTCGGACTTCACCATTTGATTTCAGTGGCATCACTATGGGGGTTTCCCGTGGACTAGAGTCCACAGGTTTAAGAATGCCTTGTTGGAGCAATTTGTCCAACTCAGCATCAGTTTTGCTCTTTAGGGCAAAAGGCACCCTCCTTGGCTTGACCCTGATGGGTGTAATATTTGGATCCAATTTTAACGTAATGGGAGGCCCCTTGTATGAGCCAAGTTCTGGGCTGAATACATCAGCAAACTCCTTACAGACTCCTATAAGGCTGGCTGTTTGCAGATGATTCAACCCAGTCACCTGGATCCCAAGTGCCTCGAACCAATCGAGTCCTATAAGACTCGTTCGATCACCCCCAACAACCACCACATCCAATAATCCATTGAAACCTTTTCGCTGCACTCTGAGTGTGGCCTCCCCCTTCACACTTACTCGCGAGTTCTGAAAATCCGTGAGGATGAGATTGGAGGGCCTCAGTTTGACTCGTGAGCCACTCCTGGAGCAAACCTTGTTAAAGGTGTCTACTGAAATAATGGAAAGAGCGGACCCTGTGTCCAACTCCATGGCCAGGGGAACTCCCTGCAACTGTACATCAATGCGCAGCTTTTTCTTAAGGGGCCGGTGAACCCCTGTCTTAAACACCCCCCCTACGGGACGCGCAAAAAACCCACCCTGTTTTGGCTGGGGACCTTGGTACCTTTCAGAGGCAATTCAGGGGACCTGTTCTTTTGACGACCCATGCAGGCTGATGCTATATGGCCTTGCCTGCCACATGCTCGGCAGACAGCAGAACAGAAACGGCAGTCGGCCCTCCTGTGACGACCCCCACAGCCGAAACAACGAAGGGATGCAGGCAGCGGCCCTCTGCTTTCCTGCAGTCTTTTCTCCGCCGACGGTTGAAGTCTGTCCACCTCTTCTTCCTCGGAGTCTTCTCCAGAGGCCTCACGCGCGGCTTCTTGGTGGACGGGGACGGCAGCTGGATGATTCTTCATCGACCGCCAGGCCTTTACTGCGCCGCCGGCTGCTTCTTCTTCTGCAATTTTTCTTAAGGCATCTTGGAACGTGACATCAGCCTTCACAAACAGCTTCTGCTGCACCTCACAGCTTCGCAACCCGCACACTAGTCTATCTCGGAGCCTTTCCTCCAAATCTTGAAACGCACATGGTCGTGCAGCCTGCCTCAGGGCCGCGACGAAGTCCGCAGCTGATTCTCCGGGCCGCTGGTCCTGCTGCTCGAACTGGTGCCTCCAAGCTATTACTGATAGCTTGGGCTCGAAATGCTCTCGCAGCATTTTCTTGAGATCAGCATACACGATCGATTCCAACGGTGCTGGGGCAACAAGATTCTCAGCAATTTCAAAAGTCTCTTGCCCACATACACACAACAAGGTAGCCACTTTCAGGCCATCTTCCTGGATTTGGTTCACCCGAAAATAGTTTTCAACGCGAGCTGCGTACGAGCTCCAGCGTTCCAGGTGTGAAGTGTCGAATTCACCGAGACGACCCAGCTTGGACATCTTCGTGACCGACAGCCTCGTCAACGTCTCTCGCCGCCAGGAAGGAGAAGGGGTCCTACGAAGCCAAGCCCACCTCCAGCGTATGCGTACTGGCAGGCGGTTGCTCCTTCTGGACACCGCGCTTCTCTTCTCATTCAGGCCTTAGGTGAGTAGGCCTATCTTACTTCTGTAGGCTTCCAAACGGCGAATCCCACCTTCGTCGCCAATGTTCTGTTCGCATGCGCGCAAGGCTGGAGACAGCCTGTCTGGGTCCCGGGCAGACACATGGTCTGTCCGGGTCTCTGCAACCATTCTGGTCTCTGCAACCTTTCTGCAGACTTCCTGAGCCTTGCTGAATGACTCAGCAAGGCCCAGGACACAACAACAAGTGAGACGTTTTTGAAGGTTTAAACTGAATTTGTGTGTGTTATTAACAATCCATCTCTCCTCATAAGGAGCTAATTTCCTGGCTGGCAAACTAGTATTGATTGGTTGACAGTTTTGCTCAGCTTTGACCAGGAAGGGAGAACTTTCAAACTGATTTTTTTTTCTATAGAACTTTAGAATTTTCTAAAGTTCTATGATCTCAATAAGCATTGAAGCATATAAATATGATCTCTTCATAGCATCCTGATGTTCAAAGAGATCTCCAAGTAATCAAAATAGCCCAGATCGATCACATTTTAAACTGACTGAAATGAGCGACGAAGCAGAAAAATGGATCGTGGTCTCCAAGGTCCCTTCCAACTCTTGTTATTCTGCATTCTGTATCATCTGGAAGTCCCCTCTGACAACCTTGCCAAAGGAAGCTTAGGTGTGTGGCTAAAAAGATGGAAAGCTTGATACAGTGATAAAGAAACATGGAGAAATGGCTGAGTCATTCTCTTGCAAGGGGTGTTTATAAAGTCAACTTCCTCCTGCAGGGACCACCCACTGTTTGTGTTTCATCACCACCCAGACCCCCTCTCTGAGGGAGATGGGAGGTTAAGAAATATGAAAAATTAATAAATCTTCAGACCTTGTTGTTTAGTGCTTTTGCATAACATTCTCCCATTCACCAATGGGCTGGTGCAGCATCCCTTTGACCTGGTGGTATGAATTCCTTTGTGCAACCCTCCCCTCCTTTACTTCTCTGGCATAAACATTTAAGTCTAGAAAAGCCATTGGATACGACATGCTTTGATAAGCCCATGATGGAAGCTGTTTCAAAATCTTGACAGCTGCTCAGCTGGCATCTTTCTTAAGACTCAGACTAGTCCAATGAGCACCTTCTCTTTCTAATATGTTTTATTAATCCCTTTTCAAACAAACATACATAAAATAACAATGAACAAGTCCGATGGAACATCTTAACAAATGAGATGTAATTCTAATGCAAAAGCTAAGCTGGAAACAAGGAAAATACAAGCTTGTGTGTAGGACAGAAACACCGAAGCACAGAGTCAATGTCCTAAAGACCTACCACACAATGATCTGACCATGGTGCACTGCCTTGTTGCTAAACAATCATGTGATAAGGACAGCAAGTCTCCATTGATCTGCTTAGTCTCTGCAAAAGCATTTTTTTTTCTTCCTGAAATTGCTACAGATGAAACTCATACTCAAGGACAGTTATTCTATCTTTGTGAGGGTTTTTTTGCTTGTTTGTTTCTGTTTCATTACAGAGACTGCCTTGCCATCTATGCTCTTTTCCAGTCCATAAAAATGCCTTGGAATTCAGGATTACTTGTTGACTTTAGATTGCACAAGGATCACTGGTCTGTTGAACAGAAGCCTTTGTAGCTTCTCTGCAGGGTGGGATTCAGCCAGTTCACACCAGTTCGACAGAACCAGTAGCTAATTTTTTGTTGCCCAGGCCCAGAATGGACTTCCGGAAGCAGCATCCACACAGAGAACTGGTTGTTCACATATTTGAATCCCACCATTGCTTCTCTGGCTTTGTCAACAGTGTCAAAAATCATTCTTTTTTGCAACTATCCAGGTCCAAAAGAAAGTTTGACAAAGTGCGAGATAAATATGCACAAACACATGATGATTAATCCACGTACATGGAGATGAACGGGGAGATAAAGGTTACAAACATGGATTTGGTTTTGTGGTTTTTTTGTATAGAAAAGCAATTTGTTAAAATACTGAACAGTGTGGAGGGTGGGTTGGGAATATATTCCTATTGTAATACTTGACTCCAACCCTTTTCTGGGGTGTCAAGCAAAAATCTCCCAATGCAATGCCCAATGCAGCAGTGCAGGCAGTTCTTGGGGCCCCTAGAATGGTCCACATAACATCACTTCCTGGTGAGCTGCATTGGCTGCTGGTCTGCTTCCAGATGCAACTCAAGGTGTTGGTAATCACCTTTAAAGCCCTTCATGGCATGGGTCCAGGCTACTTGAGTCTCATCCCTCTGGGATTGGCCCATCCCACCCGTGCTGGCAAAGGAGGCATGCTGTGGGCCCCATCAGCCTGAGTATGCCAGCTGGCAGAGACCAAGAGAAGGGCCTTCTCTGCTATTGGACCTCTGGAACATCTTGCTCCCTGAAGTAAAGTCAGCTCCAACCCTCCTGACCTTCTGTAAGAGCCTAAAGACCTGACTGTGCCAGTTGGCTTGGGGGTCCAATCAGGGAGCATCATAGTGGATGTGGTTGATCAATTTACAGATCCCACCTTCCCCCGTCCTGCTCCCGTCCTCCCCAACTTTTCATTGGGTTGCAGTATTTAGTTGTGGGTAGTATTTTATTTATGTTTTAAACCTTTGTACACTTTTTTTTAATGATTGTAAGCTTCCCAGAGTTATCCTGAGGTAAGATGGGCAGCCAATACATGTTATAAATAAATGTTATACATACATACATACATACATACATACATACATACATACATACATACATACATACATACATACAGATTTGTCCGGTGCAAGGTGAGCAACAGTTGGAGTGTAAATGAGCACAATGGTTTAGTAAGGCCTGTGTCAGGTTTGAAGCTGTCACAGGATTGTGAGAGCCAATTTGGTGTACTGATTAAGGTGATGACCTAGAAACCAGGAGAGTTATAGTCCCGCCTTAAAGCCAGCTGGGTGATCTTGGGCCAGTCTTCTTCTCGCTGCATCCTACGATGATTGTTAGAAAGGAAATTGAAAGTCTCCACCCTAATGTAGGTGAGCTCCTAAGGGGAAATACCAGTAGTTCAGTTGCTGAAATTCGGTTAATCCTATTCCTTTCCTCTCAATAAATCTGAGAGCATCGTGCGCATCTTGCTTGGAGAGAATAACTTTCACCTAGAGACCCTGACATTTTGAATTATTGCTGATAATGCCCCCATTTTTAAAAACCCTTCTACATTAACAATCTGTCTAAACGCTGTCGTGGGGGTTCCCATGAGTGGGAAGAAGCCACGTGTGGGCTAGAATGAGCCTAAAATGGGCATCTAATGGCCCTGCTTATTAAAGTCTCCTTTTGAGCAATCAAGAAATGAGAGAGAAAAGTCTGAAGTGGAATTAACTGCTTGCTACAAATAATTCCTTTTAGGACCACGGGGGGGAGGGGAGGATCTGGAGATCACAGTAATCTATTCTGAGTCTTTTGTGACTTTGACAGCAATGGCTGCCTGCCATTTCCCTGGGGCTAGAGGCAGTCCAGTAGCAAATTTGTTCAGCTAGGTCAGCTTCAGAGACTATTCTTGTTGCAGCTTTGCTTCCCTTACAATCCCCACCACAAAAATGAAGATAGGAGTCAACAGTGAGCAAAATAAAGGTGGAAGGAAGATCTGCATTGTCTCCAAGTCAAACTCTGGTTCAAAAGCAGAGAAACATTGGTGTGTTAGACATTTCTCCATGGATTGCAGAGTCCCATTGTCTGTAATGTGAAGCTACCCTCAGTGAGGGCTGTGAAATCTCCTCTGTGGTGATTCGATGGTCAACGGTATGATGGCAAAGTGTGAGCGTCCTCGTTGCTCCTCAGAATACACGGCACTCTATTTTGCCTGTAAAAGCTGTAGCACAGAATCATACTCCATGATGGAGTAATTTAGAAGTAGAATTTTCCAGTAGGGTTTCCCCCCCCCCCCCACACACACACACAAGAAGATGTTTTTCTCATATAGGTGTAAGACAGTCTTAGGACTATAGCTCCAAGAATTGCTCCTAGGAACTGCAGTTCCAGTATCTGGAAAGTGATAGTTTGGAGAAGGAGGAGGAGTTTATTCCGAATAGCCTATTTCCATTTGGTTGGCATAAGGTGGCAAATGGGCGTACAAGCTTTCCTCCACTTGCTCATAACTATATGCAGATGCCCCAACACCTCTTTTTTTCTGTCATATTCGCATGGCATTGCTTTCATCTCACCCCTAACCCATCCCTGGGCCGTTTTGAAGAGATCCTTAATTGTTCTGTGCTTGGTCTTTCCCGTGTCAGATTATTCCTAAGAGGTAAGATTATCTTGTCCCTATTGGCCTCTTTAGGCTGGCATGGGCATATCCCTCTCCTCTGAATTAGGACAATCTTCCATGGCCTTCTACTTTGGGCAGCCTCTGCTTTCAAAGAGAGAGATCCATCTCTTCAGATCAAGATCAGCCTGAACAGCCAGCTGCTCAACACACTTTCTCAAAAACCGAGCACGTTTCCAGAAGTGGCTAGCTCTACTGTTATAGCCATTAAAGCTCATCTCCTCCTCCCCAGCCTACCTCCACCCTACATTAAGTGGAATGTTCGACGGGAAGGAAAATACAGTTGTCCTCGACTTATAACAGTTCATTTAGTGACCGTTTGAAGTTACAACGGCACTGGAAAAAGTGACTTATGACCATTTTTCACACTTACGACCGTTGCAGTATCCCCATGGTCACATGGTCAAAAATTCAGACGCTTGGCAACTGACTCATATTTATGACGGTTGCAGTGTCCTGGGGTCATGTGATCATCTTTTGTGACCTTCTGACAAGCAAGGTCAATGGGGAAGCCAGATTCACTTAACAACCATGTTACTAACTTAACAACTGCAGTGATTCATTCAACAACTGTGGCAAGAAAGGTCATAAAATGGGGCAAAACTCACTTAACAAATGTCTCACTTAGCAATATAAATTTTGGGCGTAAGTCAAGGACTTGTGGCTGTAAGTCAAGGACTACCAGTATGCAGCTAGAGGAATGCTCCAATCTTGTCCTTAGTATATCTTACGCACTATAAATAGGAAAGCATTATTTGCCAACATCATGTCCTTGGCCATGTGGATGGCAATGGGAATATTGCATTATGCTCATGTGAGTCCAGTTCTCCATAAGTGGCACTGATTACCAGTTGGCTTCTGGGTGGTTATCATGGCAGAGCTCCTGTCTATCTGAGGGATCACTTATTTCTGATTAATTCTGGCTATCCAGTGAGATCAGACAGAGCAAATGCACTCCAGGTCCCATTGATTATCAGAGTCATCTTACAGAACTCAGGAGGAATGCCAAGGTAGGCAACAGCTTTTATATACCAGTATGGTTTTCTGTTGGCTCAAGAATTGATAGACAGCATTTTGACTCAGCCATAAGGAAAAAAACCCACCCTGACTCCGATGAAGAACCTAGCTAAATGCTTAAAAAAACAAGCATTATTAAAAGATAAATGTGGTTCCTTTGCTACATTTCTATTCTCTTCCTTAAAGTGGAGGAAATCTGGAATTACACTATTTTATCTGCAGTATATGTTAGCTAATATCATATTTTGGATAACTTCCTTTAGTAGAAATTCTTCTTCTTGGGCCCCTCTAGAATATTAATACATTAGACTTTTGTTAGGTAGACTGTCTTGGGATCAAAATATAATGGTTTCCAAATAATTGGAAATTATGTCAATTTAAAGGCTGTGATTCATTATTTCTATGAAAGGGCACTTTGATGCTTTTTCTCCTGCTAAATTGATACTATCAGGTAATCCAGATCTCAAAATTAATTAAAAAAACACCCTGTTATATAGAAAATTGGGATGGAAGCTGGGATTTACACTTTGAATCAATGAACAGATGAAAATAATAAGTTTTTATCATTTGCCAATTTAAAATACAAATATTAACTGCCAACAATGAGTCAACTATAGTGTTTACAAATACAATATCTATTGAGATACCAATTTGGACCTGTGGCATTTTCAGCCCTAGAAGTATGGAATCTACCACAAGTGATTATTAAATCCTATAATAGAAAAAAAAACCCTACAATTACTCTTTATAACATTCAGCTGGTGATTAATCAATTTGATATGCAAATTTTAGTGGTTGGATAGGATTTTTAAAAAATAGATATTCTCATTTTGCCTAGACAGTGGGAAGAATGTTAATTTCTTCTTAAGACAAGGCTTGAGTGAATTGTTATGCTGACGGAAATGCAATGAAATTAATGCTCCATTTAAACATAAGCTTGTACAGTGTCTTCAAATTGTTCCTTTTGGGGAAGTAGTTATTAACTTGAGACAAGGTCTAATATTATCAGATATTCACCTTTTTTGAACTGTGTTCCTGTCACTGGGAAATCGACATCTGAACAAATAAAATGGATTTTCTTTGTCCTTTTAGAGCTAAAAGTCTTCAGCACTGGAAAAATAAAGCTACTGCTCCAATTACTAGATCATCTTCAGGATACAAACAAATTATTTGTTAATGTATAGTAGCTATGGATAATTGTAATAAAATAAGATTGCCATTTGTTTAAATTCTTCTGTAGAATGAAGATACAGTGGTACCTTGGTATTCAACATTAATTGGTTGTGGGAGGGGGGAGGAATACCAAAAGCGATAAATACCAAACAAATTTTTCCCATAAAGAATATTAATGAGTCACAAGGCAACCGACACTGACAAGTTCTAGCTTGTGGGTTGAGTACCAAGCAAACAATGAGTATCGAGACAAAGATTTCACATCAAAATGCGTTGAGTATCAAATTTAATGAGTTGCAAAGCAGTTTAGTACCAAGGCACCACTCTGTGTGTGTGTGTGTATATATACACATGTATACGTATATATAAATGTATATGTATATGTATACATATATGTACTGTATATGTATCCACCATGAATTATGCTCTGTATTTTTATTTTCTTTACACATTTTCCTTGGTTTTATTTTTTATTTCTTCATAAGTCTGTGTATTGCTTATTTTTTTCGGTATGTTTATTTTTGTATTCAATTCATAAAAGCAGCAAAAGTCATTTTTTTAATCTTCTTCATTTTCTGTTTACTTCTGTTTGCTCCTCCATTGTCCATTTTCCTAGTTTATTTATAAATTTCCAGGTATGTCTTGATATAGATCCATTTTGGCAATTGGCAAGCCACTGGGATTGTCTGTATACACTTCATACCCCTTGACCCAAATAGACTGAAGTTTGGAAATTACAAGTTAAAAAGACTTGATGAGAAAGCAAGTTGTACATGAATGAATACCGAATGTCCGATCAATGGAATGATTTTCAACAGGGTCTGCTCCAGTGAGACTCACCATCTTCTACAATAGATATTGCCATTATCAGGAGTGGTGAATGTGTGATCCATTAGGCATTGCTGAACCACAGCTCCGAGCTGCCCAGATGCAGGAGTGAAAGTCCTATGGTACATGTACTGTGCTCCCCAGCTTCATTTTGCAGCTCTCTGATATCTCCAAATTTATGCTACCAAACTTGAGAAAAGAATGTGGGAAGTCAGCCCCCATCAGAGAAGGAAATATTAAAAGGGCAGAATATTATATTTCATCAAAGGATCTTAAAGAGGCAGAAAAGCATGCCCAATTTTTCTTAAAAGCCCTAAGTCTCCCTCCCCCAAGCAGAAACCAGCTCTGTAGGAATGCAGATGTAATAATCCATTCAGGAAGGTTGGAGCCCTCCAGCTAGAAGCTTAGGAAGACAAAGATACCTAAAATCTACATACCCCACCCAAACTCTAAGACAGGACATAATAGGATTAACCCACAGATGCCAAAGGGGCACACTCAGACTCAGGTCAAAGTACATGACACAGGAAATACAAAGCCTCAAACAGGAACAGGAAACAACTCCAAACAAAAGCCCAAGAGGGTATAAAAACCCACTCCCTACTACATGTGCTCACTTGCTTTTCTTCCAGAGCCATCTTTCTATCTGGCTCGCCTCTTCAATAAACTGCAAACTTCTTTCTAAAGCAGTTGCCATGTTGTTTATTCCCAGCTTGGACTGTACCCTGATGAAGACTTTTCCTTCAACAAGAATGACCATTTTCAGCTACATTATTCACTCTCTTTTTCTTTTAACACCCTTTTTGGAAGCCAGTTGGGCCAACACTATCTCTTCAGCGGAACTGCTTGCTAGGTGAAAATTATATGGTGATGGCCAGGACTCCAGGAGAAAATTGATTGCGGTGGGCAGTACTGAAAGAAAACTCTTCTACAAAACACAATAGAAAGAGAAAGTTTCATCTTCCTTTAAAAAAAAAAAAGTTTGAATTGTCCCTGTGGGGTGAATTAACTTTCTGCAATTTTGCAAAATGAAAGTAGGCATGAACATTTTAGAATGATCAGGGCATTTTACAGTGATAGAATGCTATCTCCCCAGGTTGAGTTATCAGATAAACATCTCTGTGAAAAAGACCAACAGAGACAACTTACTCATCCATGGTTTACGGTGAGGAAACTAAGCCAATGTTAAAGTAGGCAATAAACCATGGTTAAATAAACCACTGCTCAGCATGATGTGCGAACCAGACTGTGTTATCTCCTCCCTGTAAATATTAAGGGCTTGCTAAGTAGAATCCAAATCCTGAAGAAAGGCCAAGGAACCAAATGTTCTAACCAAGCAGGGCCAACACAAAAATCAGAGATGGGGTCAGGAGTTCCTCAATAATCTCTTTCTTTGGGACTGAATTGCATTAAAAAGCTTCAGAAGACTAGTCCAGGGGTAGGCAACCTTGGCTCTTTTATGACTCGTGGACTTCAACTCCCAGAATTCCTGAGCCAGCCATGCTGAGGGGAAAGGGAGAGTTTCCAAGCTGAGCCAGGCTGGCTCAGGAATTCTGGGAGTTGAAGTCCACAAGTCATGAAGGGGCCATAGTTCCCCCATGCTGGCTCAGGAATTCTGGGAGTTGAAGTCCACAAGTCATGAA
Organism: Azemiops feae; assembly: GCA_023970755.1. Classification (NCBI taxonomy): domain Eukaryota; kingdom Metazoa; phylum Chordata; class Lepidosauria; order Squamata; family Viperidae; genus Azemiops; species Azemiops feae. Next base: position 3,317,583 of record JALGBA010000161.1, read on the forward strand.
GGGGCCATAGGTCCCCCCTGCTGGCTCAGGAATTCTGGGAGTTGAAGTCCACGAGTCATAAAAGAGCCAAGGTTGCCTACCCCTGGACTAGATAGATAAATATTTGTGCCTTTGCCTATGGAGATTCTTAGTCATCCAGGTCATGGTTGTCCCAAAGGTGCTTTTTCAAACGGCAGCTGGAGTTTTCTTTGCTTTCCCTTGAAGAGGCTTCACTTCTCATCCAAGAAGCTTCTTGGATGAGAAGTGAAACATCTTCAAGGAAAAACAAAGGAAGTCCAGCTGCCTTTTGAAAAAGCACCTTTAGGGCGTTTGTGCCAGAGTCTAGTGCCTGTAGACTAGTCCCTGCAGTTTTCTTGGCAAGATTTCAGAAGTGATCCCATTGCCTGCCTCCCAGGGCTGAGTGTGAGGGACTTTTCCAAGATCACCCAGCTGGCTTTGTGCCTATGGCCAGACTAGAACTGACAGTCTCCCAGTTTCTAGCCTGATGCCTTCACCGACAGATGAAACTCTTCAAAAGAATTTCGAGGCATTGTTTACCTAAAGAATCTTTTATTCGAATAGCAAAATATCGGCACTTATATAATCGAAGCCAAAAACTGAATTCCCCTCCCCTGGGCACATAATATCAAAGCATAATTCCCTCCTCCAATTAACAGTCATAAATCACATTCCCCAATTAGCTTCCTCTCCAGCTCTCCAGCCCGCCAATTCTTTATCAGCTCTGGGCTCAATAACCTTGATTCTCACACTACGTTTAGTGTTGTTATGTCTAGCTAGACTCTCATTCACATCCCCCCCCCCCCAGCATCATCTAACTCTAAAAGCGAAAGGGAAAAAGATGGCTATATTTTCATCTGTTGTCAATGCAAAACATCCAATGTTAGCAGCGTTGACATCACCACTATACAAAACTGGCTCTCTCAGGGAGACTGCGGGTTACTAAAGATTGTTCTATGTTCTATAATTAAAGACTATAATGAAAGAACACCCACTAATACACCTTAATTACTTGGTAACTAAAATAAGTGCAGGAACTCCTCTTATCACAATTAACCTGATTTCTTTTCTGTCAAAATACCAGATTTTATTTTTGCACAGCGCTCTTAAATGCATGCAAACAGCACCTGTATCGCCATTTTATATATATATATTTCTTCCATTTAATCCTGTCTGATTTCTCAGAGACTGCCTAGACAAGTCCCTGCAGTTTTTTTGTCAAGGTTTTTCAGAAGTAGTTTGCCATTGACTCCTTCCAAGGGCTGAGAGAACGTGACTGGCCCAAGGTCATCCACCTGGCTTTGTGCCTAAGGCAGGATTAGAACTCACAGTCTCCCAATTTAGAGAGTAGAGCCGTGTCACCAAACTCTACATTTACATTAAAGGAAATTCTAACTGCTTGTATTTTATCTGATTCTCATTTCCTGCTTCCCGCATGCTTTCAAAATTTACATTAGTCACAATATATATTATCTTTATATTATAGTACATACATAATTATGTATTGTGTGTGTGTGTGTGTGTGTGTATAATCAATATATATTTATTAACCCCAATATAGATTACAGTATTCAGATATGATTTTTAAAATGTATTAATCATTTTTCAAAGAAAAAAAAAGAACAAAGTGAAGCAAGTGAAAAGTAAAAGAAAAAAAAAGGTTGATATAGAAAGATAATACCAGTGATTGGACAAAGTAATTACCAAGATTTTTTGGGCTAGTGCCCAGTATATCATTGATGAGAAATTAACCATAAAAATAATGTATATTAAATTGATTTAACAATGTGAGAAAGGATTTGAATCCCTGAATTCAAGCATCCCTCTTAATGGAAGCAAAATTATATGCAGCTGCCTTTGCACTGATGTCTACAAAAATCAATTAACCAAAGAACTTCCTTTGTTGGAAACAGCAAAACAAGAGCTGTTTATCCCAGTGCCTGAACAATTTAATATCAATATAACAATAACCAACTGATTTAATTTTGAGCAAAGCAACCCAAAATTAGATAGGGAAAGCACGCAGAACATAGTCATTGTTATATTTTTTATTCCACCATTTTATTTATGGGTAGTCCTTGACCTATGACCACAATTTAGCCCAAAATTTCTATTGCTAAGTGAGACAGTTGTGACAAGTGAGTTTTGCCCCATGTTATGACCTTTCTTGCCACAGTCATTAAGCGAATCACCGCAGTTGTTAAGGTAGTAACACGGTTGTTAAGTGAATCTAGTTTCCCCATTGACTTTGATTGTCACAAAAGGTCACAAAAGGTGATCACGTGACCTGGGATAAGGAAACCATCATAAATATGAGTCAGTTGCCAAGTGTCTGAACTTTGATTACGTGATCATGGGTGTTGTGTTTGCTGTTCGATGCGGCATTGAAGAGGCAGCACCTGTAACCAAACACTCTTTATTTTAGTTTAAACAGAAGCCTAGTGAACTGCTGCTCCACCCCTATTTATACATTCGGTCCTGGGTGGCAGCCAATAGGAACCCAGCATTCTTCCCGCTCAAATGCATAGTAATTAGTCTGCAGACAGGAAGTCTGGCTTTAGCCATCTGGCAGGTTAACCATTTTTTCACAGTTCTCAGTAACACAGTTCTCCGAAATTCAACTCAATACATTACAATGGGGATGCTACAACAGTCATAAGTAAAGAAAAATGGTCATAAGTCACTTTTACGGTGACATTGTAACTTTGAACGGTCACTAAACGAACTTGTAAGTCGACGACTACGTCTAGTTATTTATTTACACTACACGCAGACAGACAGACACAGAGATACAATACTCATAGTGGCAAACATACCTAATATTCCCACCTCCTATTTTCCTCATAATAGCTACTCTGTGAGGTGGATTAGGGTACAATGCAGTACTACCCAACCTCTTCTTTCTGTTTCCTTTTACTGCCACAGCCAATGTCCTGATCAATTTTCCAAGAGTTGTGCTGCTGAGGGAGTAACAAAATGACAGTCTTGAGTCCCTTTCTCCCACATTACATCAGGCTGGAGAGAACAAAAACTGGCTTGTTCCGTGCAGACTTAACAAAGGCACCCAATCCACTTGCCCTTTGTGTCCATTATATTTTGCCTATTTGGGAAGATTGAAGTTACTCTGTGGTTCTCTCTTTATCCGAAGAAAAGCTTATCGCAATTCTGGCTTTACCAATTCTGTCACCCCAGAATAGGGAGCGAGAACCTGAAGAAAAAAAGCAGTTTAATGAGATGTTCAACTGTGAAACGCAACTTAAGATAAGGCAGCTTCACTTGGGTTTGCTGTAAAGAATATATACTCTCGCCAGTCATGGTTCTCTAGTGAATATATGAGACTGGTGCCACTTTAAAAAAAAAAAAGGGGTGGGGAGACACTTTTCTTTGCAACCTTTTGGGTAGAACTTTTCGTCTTTCTAAAATGCTGCTGACCCAACTTTTAAGACTGTGGAAATAGAATCCTCCCTCGTTAATTTTAAGAGAAAGACTCAAATGGAAGATACTTATCAGCCAGGCAGCAGACTGAGAAAGGACATGAATCAACCACTTACATGCTATACGATAAAGAATGGATTATATTTACGTTTACATTCAAGCAACGATTTCTAAATTTGCACTACATAGCAAGGCCAATATATGTTCCCTCATTTGTTGTCTTTTCCAGTGATGAAGTGACCATTCTAATAAATGTCCTTATCTGGCAGATGTGAGCTGAGAGGAGAAAATTTGATTGTGGAATAAACCATGAAATGCAAGAAGTAAAGAAAGTTATTGTTTTCTATATTACTAGATCTGGGCTGCCAAAATATAAACCACCATTAGATGGCAGCAAAGAGGGAGGTAAAACTGTTGCCATTAGGTGCTCTTCTAGATTCTTGCATCTTCTAGTCCTAATATTGCCACATGTTGATGAACTGTAACTCCCAGCTCCTCAGGATGGCCCATGGTTTAGGATGCTACTGCAAGTTGGAGCTCAGCCTGATCTGAAAAGCTCAAAGTCCTCTAAATCTGATCTATTGTGCACAAGATAAGATCTGGAAGAGTTTTCAAAAATAAATAAATCACGATGATACTATTTTTCTAGTTTGGCTATACTAGCTAAGCAAGTACTCATGGGAGAAATTACCAACAGATCAACCTAGCTACCTCTAGAAAGTTTCTCTGAAAGCACAGGCCAACCATACATTAAAAGCTTTGGAATAGGAGGTCCTCCAGGCCTTGTGGGTGTCAAACTCGATCGCGTCACGTGACGTATTGTGACGTATCACCACAGTTTTTGCCTTTGCCGAGCCGGGGTGGGCGTGGCCTGCGCGTGACGCATCTGGCCCATGGGCCGCCAGTTTGACACCCCTGTTGTAGAGGGACAATTCCCAGCAGCCTTTGCCAGTATGAATATAGTGAAGGATCTTAGGAATTGTAGTTTAAACAGATGGGCGGGGGGACAGGGTGTTACAGGTTTTCCATTGCTTTTCAAAACTTGTCAGTCTTTTTACTGAAATTTTACGAACTCTAAAAAATTCAGGAGTTTCATGGAGTTTATTTTCTAGATTACTGTATTTAGAAATCAGCTTAAAGCCCTATGAGACTCTTGATGTTTTTTTCTTTCAGTGAAATAAAGTGGCTACCGTGTGTGTGTGTGTGTGTGTGTTTGTGTGTCAATTTTTAACTGCTCTTAATCCTAGAAGATGAGACTGTTGTGAATATAGAAATGAAGTAGGTGTCATTTAAAAAAGCAGTCTTGGTCACATTTATAAAACAATGTTGGGGGAAAGAAAAAGTTTTAAGACTTATGTATGAAAAATGTCTTTAGAGTTTCAATCAGAATTAAGTTGAACAATAGGGCAAAGTACAGGTTTGATTACAATCCACAAATGTTTGCAATACAACCCAAATATCATTAAAGAAAACCAATTTGGGAAGGAGATTCTACCCTGAGAATTAACCATTCCCGTTTTCCAGTTGCTTCTTTAAAGCAGTTTTCATTTCACATGATTCAAAATGAGGGTTAATGTGTTTTAAAACTCGCAAGCAAAAACTGGAGGTGTGACAGTTTGCACTGTCTGCCATTCTGTCAAGTGAACTCTTAGACAGGCAAGCTGTTCTCCTTCTTCCATAATGCCAGCTGGAACAAACTTTTCTCACAGGCATAACATTTCTTGCAGAAAAACAAAGGGGGAAGAGAGATTGATGGACTGGCAAGGAAAAGGAGGGAGCTGGCTAGACTGGAGGGCAGCATTATAAGTAGTCCTCATATAGGGACCACAACTGGGGATTAGCAACTCAGTCATTACGCAAAGCACTTGCTAAGTGAAACCGCAACTGTGCTTAAGATCTTACTGCAGCGTTCCTTTGCTTTATAGCAGGGATCACCAACCCCCAGGACCTGGCCCAGAAGTGGCAGTCGAGTGAGCACCTTCACTTGCACACACAGTGGGTGGGCGAACGCATGCAGCTCCATTTGTGCGAGTGCGGGGCCATGTGCCAGCCATTGTGCAAATGGAGCTGCGCAGACATGCGTTCACCCACCGCTCTTACAGAACCATTCTCTCCCCCCCACACACCGGTCTGCAAAGCCAGAAAGGTTAGAGGAGACCGTTGCTTTATAGACCGGGGAAGGTCACAAATACTAGGACTGGTTGCAAAGTTACTTTTTCATAGCTGTCATGACTGCAAACGGTTGATAAATGAGGCAGTTGCTAAAGGAGGACTACCTGTATGCAGGAGAAAGACTTGTTCATCTTCAGGTGGGGGCAGGGTTAAGAAAAACTACACATCCAAAGAGCCTCTGGTTTTGTTGGGCTTCATGATAACACAGAGACATAGTAGACTTAGTGTTGTTGGTACAAATTCCAATGAAGCACTACCACATTCCTTTTCCTTGATAACTGAACAGTAACATGCACAGAGGGCCCAAAATCAGAATGATGGTAGGCAGAGTATCAACACACAAGCCCTGCTTTATTTGTCAAATTTATATACTTCCCTGAGTAGGATTGCCCTGGGTCTAATTAGTAATGAAGGAAAGCTTGAATTGAGGGTAGGAGGAGCCAAACAAGAATAGGAAAGAAAAGCTTAAGCAACCTGTGCTACATAATAAAAAATAATAGCAACAGAATCACATCAACAAGCAAAGTACATAGAATTAACAAATCTATTTCAGAACAAACACACAAACACACCCCTTTTCCCAGCTTCAGCCAGGACGCTGTTGCAAATGTTGCATCGTAATTCAAAAGCCTGACAAATTTATTCTGCAAATTCAAAAATAAGGATATGACTCACCAGATTTTGGATTTCAGTTCCCATCGCCTATGACCATGTTGGCTAGATCTGATGAGAACTGAGGTTCAACAGTCTCTTCAGAGGCACATGTTTTCTTGACCTAATCAAGAGGAACAAACAGTGCCTTAGTTGTCTCAACACAGTAAATAAAATAGCCAGGCATATTTTAGCTTAGTGAGTTACGAAAACCTACTCAATGTAGTTAGCTTATGGTTCATTGCACCGTGAGCACAACATTGAGTTGTTAAATAAAGCAATGTTACTTAGTCTGGTGTGGTGCAAACAGAGCCAGTTTAATTCTTCTGCCACCCTGGATGGCATCAGGAAGGCCTCAGGTTTCCTGCGCATATGGTACTGTAGTTACAGCATCACACTGGGCTAGTTTATATGTTGCTCTGCAGTTCTTACAACCTCCTTAGCTTTATAATCAACATGTCTTTCTTCTGTTTGTTGACAACAATCCCAAGACTCTTTAGTAAATTTACAGTAGATTTAAAGCATTATTTGCTAGATTAGACAACATCTGGTAAAGGTGCGTTTTATTACACAGAATCATAGCATCTTTCTTATAGCGTTTTTTTTTTAAAGTTTCATCAGCTTCAGTCCTTCAGGATACTGCATGTCTGACCTAGAACAAATGCAAGTATATTACAAGACAGAAGGATCTGTGGGCCTCTAGCTATTGCTGAACTGAAATTCCCAATGTTCCCCTCCAGCACAGCCAATGATCAAGAGTGTTGGGAATGAAGTTTGCAACATCTGGAAGGCTTTGGGGTTCCCATTCTCCTGATGTAAAACATCAACTAGCCTATTTTAATTTGCCCCTAAGATTCTGGCATTAAGACATTTGGTAGGAAACCATCCAGCGATTGCCTAAATAAAATAGTTTTAATAATCCATTCATACAAAGTAAGAAGAGGAAGCATCTGCTTCCTCCGCCTGGGGGAATAAGATTTTAAAGACAAGAATATGGGCTCGTTTTGTCTTGAGTCCTGAATACATTTTTCAGGTCCAGACGAGAAGATCCTTTCTCAGCCATACTTGTCAGTCGCTCTGCTCTGTGCCGTAGGCCTTAAATACCACAATACCTCAAGGCACTCACATATTTCATGCCTTACTGAATCTGTTTATTTTTAAAACTGAGTTCATTTAACCTCCTGTAGCTTCATGGTAGAAACAGCCTTCCTCAGGGGGTGCCCACCAGACATGTTCGTCCAGCTCTCATAATGTTTTACCAAGGAAGGATGACATACATCCGTGGATTTTCCTCCCTTCCCTAAAGCCCATCAGGCTGTTTATGCAATGGGCTTAGTCTGCTCAGAGGAAGACCTAATGGCTAAATCCAAACCACACATTCATCGTTTGTTTTGCTGCTTATCATGTTGTGTAAAGCCAAGCCATTTAGTTGGCTTATGATTTGATGTGTTGGGTCAACTCAAGTTTATGGATTACTGTATTTTCAATATCCATTTTAAATGTTTTGTGTGAACACAGTTTTTGAGTTATTGGCCCAAGGTTATCTAATACTTATATGGGTTGCTGGAAATTGAAAGCTTAAAAATGATGAATGCCTCAGCAAAAACCTGCAGCTTCTCTTGGCTTACTCAAGAACTGCATCTTTCTGTGTGTAGTATGTCAAGGACTGCTGTGTGATTGTACTAGACTAGAACATCCATTTTGGAGACTAAAAGAGCTGTGGTGGCGCAGTGGTTAGAATGCAATATTGCAGGCTAATTCTGCCAGCTGCCAGCAGTTCGATTCTCACTGGTTCAAGGTTGACTCCATCCTTACAGGGTCAGTAAAATGAGGAGCCAGATTGTTGGGGGCAATATGCTGACTCTGTAAACCACTTAGAGTGGGCTGTAAAGCACTACGAAGCAGTATATAAGTCTAAGTGCTATTGCTATTTTTCCCCTTAAACCACCTGTTCCAAAAAGAGTGTTCTGAGGTCTACACAATGGATGCTTGTGAATTTCATTTTTTGTTCCCTGACTTATAACTGCAGTCTTATTAGTCAAATTGCTAATTAATTGCAAATGTATTAATTCTAAGACTCGTTGTTTTTTTTTGGGTGGTGGATTTGGAAGATAGAAAGATTTCATCTTTGGGCTATCATAATCCTTAATTTATACCACTACATCGAACAGGCACATTTTTAAATGCTGTTTACTTTTACTTCTGAAAAAGTAAATGTTGTATAAAACAGCAGCCCCCAGCCTTTTAGGCACCAGGGACTAGTTCCATGGAGAGAGGTTTTTCCGCAGACTAGAGGGTGTGTGGTTTTGTATGCTGCCTGTATCCCACGGATGGGGGTTCACGTGTTTGTGCAGCCCGGTTTCTGGCGTGTCGCGGACCGGTGCCAGTCCACGGACCGGGGGTTGGGGACCCCTGGTATAAGGGGATCCTCCACACCTCATATTTCCCAGATTTCTAGCACTGGCAGTGGAAAAGTTGCTCAACAAATGGGATAAAATATCCCAACTCCTCTCCTGCTCCCAGGCTCGCATTTTCCTCGCTCTTCCCATTTGTAAGCTCCTTTTCTTTGAAGCTGAATCACATCCTGTGACTTACCTGGGCATTTGAGGTTGAAATGTTGGGAAGCCAGTGGCAAGGCAAAGCTACATCTATATAACATTTCTAAAGTCGTGGTGCTTAGGAGAACAAAGCTATAATAAAGAGATCTCTTTAATAATCTGAGTTCAGTTTTTCTCAGCTTGCTCACAGTGAAACAAGAGGTGAGATTTAGACCCACAATCACCCTTGGCTACTTATTCCAAACCTGGTCTTCAGAGCCTTTGGAGTTATATATATATATATGTAGGTCTTTGGTAATTCGGGTTTTCTCCCGTGTAAAATTGAAAGTTGGTAATCTTATTTCTTTGGTTATGAACACATCTGACTACCAAACCAAATTAACCAACCTGCTCCAGGATTCCACATACAAACCCCTAATCACAGATCCCACCACCTACCTGGAAAAAACCACTAGATCCAAAATAAAAGCCTCCCCCATCAGCGAAGAGATCCAGCAAAGAATCATTCCCAGAGAAAAATCATCCAGATGCCCTAAGCTCTATGGTCTCCCCAAGATACACAAAGAAGGAACCCCACTCAGACCCATAGTCAGCTCCATAGGCTCACCTCTACAAAACCTAGCCAAATTTCTCGCCAAACAACTACAGCCCTATTCAGAATCCATCACCTCACACGTAAAAAATTCATTCCAATTCATAGAGATCATAAAGAAACAAACCGTACAGCCCAGCGACCTACTCGTGAGCTTTGATGTCATTTCCCTCTTCACCCAAGTGCCAATCCAAGAAGCCTTGACAGCTATCCAAAACAAATATAACCCCCCAAGCACATCCTAGATCTGACCAACCATTGCCTATCCAACACATACTTCATCTATAACGGACAAAAATACAAACAAATAGAAGGAGCACCCATGGGGTCACCCCTCTCACCTGTCATTGCTAACCTCTACATGGAACACTTTGAAACCCAAGCTCTAGAAAAATCTGATCACAAACCCAAACTCTGGCTCAGATACGTAGACGACACCTTCATAATCTGGCCACATGGGAAAGAAAAATTAGACAACTTCCTCACACACCTCAACAGCCTACACCCCAAAATACAGTTCACCATGGAAACAGAAGCTAACAAGCAACTTCCCTTCCTGGATGTCTTAGTCTACAAGAAATCCAATGGCTCCCTAGGACACACCATCTACCAGAAGAAAACACACACAAACCGCTATCTGCACGCACTCTCACACCACCACCCAGCACAGATCAACTCCGTAGCCAAGACACTCATCTCAAGAACAAAACGCTTAGCTGACGAACAACACCTAAAAACCGAACTACACACTCTCACTAATGTACTAACATCCAACGGATTCCAAAGAAATAAGATTACCAACTTAATCCAAAAAGAAACCCCCACTGAAATCCAAGACATAGAACAAGAAAACGGCAAAGCCCTCC